>LOEQ01005136.1:250748-267115 GCA_001685075.1 Bramus lutescens
TTTTACTTTAAGAACTTTAACCTTTAGCCTACATATATTTTTAAAACACTGTAAACCATTTAGAGATTTTTTTAATATCTCTGTACTATATATCTCTCTTTTTCTGACTACATGAGTCTTTAAGGAGAGGATGAAAGCCATGGCTTTATAGACACTCATATGTTCACTGTAGCTAACTAGTTGCTTCCAAGGTGTGGCCCATGGTTCACACATGTCTCAGGATGGCTGTGAACAAGGTCCCACACATTTATGTTTGACAATAGCATGGTACAATTCCAAAAGGTTGGATACTTCTGAAAGCTCCAGTTGCAGCCTAGGTTCTTATCAACTGATAGAATAAATGCATTAGTTGATACCTCACTTGGTAAAGTGCTTGCCTCACAAGCATAAGGACCTGAGTTTGATTCCCAGAACTCCCCTTAAAAGATAGATACGGTGGCTCACACTGAAATCTCAGTGTTGGGGAGGTAAAGTTTGTGGAGAGGCATTCCCAGGACTTGTAGGCTAAACAGCCTAGTCTAATTGGTGAGCTTAAGGTCAAAAGAGAACTTGTTTCAAAAGGATGTGGACAGCATTCCTGAAGATGTCAACTGAGGTTGTCCTCTGGTTGCCAAGAAAACATAAGCCACACACACACACACACACACACACACACACACACACACATACACACACACACCAAAAACAAAAACAAAAACAAAAAACAGAAAAAAACAAAAACAAAGAAAGAAAATTTGAAAAGGTGATGTTTATCCATAATGGAATCTTCACCATAAAGCACGAAATCCTGTTACTTGCAGTGAATGGATATGACAAGAGGATATTTGCTAAGTAAAACATTCAGGCTCCAAAGACAAATACCATGTGTTCCTTCTTACATAGAGAATGTCAGTTTGAAAGGAAAATAGTTATTGCTTAAGATTAGGAGGGAAAAAAAAAGATTAGGAGGGATCCAGGAACAAAAGGGTGGGTAGATTTAATCAATGCATGTTACATACTTGTATGGAAATATCATTCTGGATTTCCTTAATATGTTCAGCTCATTCATGTGAACTGAGAAACTGAGCTCATATTTCATAGCTTCCTGTTCATGTGTTTAGGGGCATTGTCCCTTAGTTTATGTTAAAACATAAATAATACAGCTTGGCACCACACCGGAAGCATTTCCAACAGCTTACCTAACCATCTGAGCGGGTAAATTGGTCAGGTGATAGGTGTGTCCCTGAATTAGTGAATGCTTAGGATAAACTGTGTGGTGTACAGTACGCTCCCCAGGCATGTCCCTTTACACAATAACACCAATAAGAAAGAGAAACTGTAAACAACTTCCTGTGTGCCAAAAATCTCATCAGCTTTGGCTTCCACTCAAGATAAACAAAAACTTCCTGAACATTCAACAAGAAATTAAAGTACTTACTAGCTAAGTTAGGCAATAGGATATAAGAGTGTTGAGTTATGTATCTTTCAAATGACTAGGAATCCTTTAAAGAATTAATTTAACATATACACAAAAGTGGGCTTAACTCACTCCAACACACATTTACCAGACACCTATTATTTTCTTAGCAGGGGGAAATGCTTCAGGGAATACTAAACATAAAAACAAGTGATTACACCCCCTAAAAATTACTTTATGGAGTGGGGAGTAAGAATGTTATATAAGCATCATACTTAATCTTTTGTTTCTATAAGAAAGATATACGTGAATGCACAGTATGTCCTTCCATGAGAAGGATGAAGAATTCTGTGTTTAGTGAAGATGCTGAAAAGGCCTAGAAGAGAAGGTGCTTGATAAAGAACTAACCACTGGGTCACATAGTCACTACAGCTCCATTCCAAAGTGAATATTAAATTCTCGTGGGCCATACTCCTTCTCCTTTCCTGATGGTATCAAAAAAAATCCACATATTCACTTGTAGGTTCTTACACCTCCCATGCACTGAAGGCCAACCATTGAGTGAACACTGTGCACTGCCTAGCACCAGTACACACCACCAAACAAAGGGTTTCATCTGTCCTCACTTGCCTCTGGCCTTTTTCCTCTGATACTTAAGAGTAATAGTTGTAGAGGGACCATGACTATCCTTTCACCTACAGGTTTGGCTATACACTAAATATGCCTAGCAGAAACCTTTATATTCTTATTAATTTAACTGTAGGGCATAGACCCTTTTAGAGTCTGTCACAGTGTTCACCGCGTTTCATGCGTCTTGAATGCTGTTTGCCTTAGTGCTTCTTCCAGGAGCCTCAAGGGAAAAATGTTCACAAGGTAAGAAATGTCATGTTCAGCCCTCCTGGCTTAACACACACACAGAGAATAAAATATTGTAGCAACTACCTAGAGTCTAAACATTTGGCCTGCTAGAAAATTGTCCCAGTTTCTATTCTATATCTCCTAACTCAGCACCAAGTTCTAGTATTTTATAATTCAGACAGAGCAACATTTTGTAATTACAATCCGGAACCAAGAATTTAGGCATCAAGACATCTGCCCATGTTTAGATCTTCATTCTTTACATGCTAATCCAATATTATGTGATACTTAACTCATACTGTATGTTTCTTTATTTGTAAATTTGGATAGTTAATGCTTATAATTTATTGATAATGGCACCTGGCAGCCAGTAACAACCAATACCTGAGCTTATTGCCATGGCTATTTTTGGTGTTTTTGTCTGTTTTCCTATACAAAGCATAGGCCTACTGAGGGCAGAGGTGTGTTCTTTTTTATTCATCAACTATGCACTCGTGCATGATCTGGTTCTCCTTGACAGCAGGTGTCCCTCAGAAAGGTCAGGAATGAGGAATTCTCTCTCTTAAAGTCTTAAGTAAGATTTTTCTGACAGTGTTCAGCATCCTGGCTAACATAACATAGCAAAGATACCGACAGAACAGTGGGAAGAAGTCGGTGGGACAGGTATCCTATTACTGTCATTTAGGACGAAACAATTGTCTCAGTTAGGGTTCCCATTGTTGAGATGATACACCACAGCCAAGAACAACTTGAGGAGGAAAGGGTTTATGTGGCTTATGCTTCCACATAATCACTGGAGGAAATCAGGACAGAAACTCAAACATAGAAAGAGCCTGGAGGCAGGAACTGATTCTGAGGCCATGAAGGAGTGCTGCTTACTGGCTTGTTTAGCCTGCTTTTGTATAAAACCCAGGACCACCAGCCCACAACCAACTAGGACCTCTCCGTTCAAACACTAATTAAGAAAATGCCCTAAAGTCTTGCCTGTAGCCTGATCTTAGAAAAATTTTCTCAGTTGTGGTTCCCTTCTCTGGAATGACTACAGCTATTATTAAGTTGACATACAATTAGCCACCTCACTAATCAAAGCCAGCTGAAGGGTGAAAAGTCCCCACTGTAGTTAGAGGTGGGCTGCAGGCAAGGAAGGGAAGGGAAATCCTTTAGGAGATGATAAGTCACTTGACGCTGGAGAGCACTATGTTTTTTTTTTTTTTCTCCTCAGATAGCTCCTTTCTAAGCATTGCTCAATGCTGCCACCGAGTAGGCAGAAACTGTAGGACTGTCTGCTCTTCACACTGTAATCGACTGTCAGGGTCACATCTGCTGCTTTTCCAGGGGACGAGGATCTAGAAAATGCTTATCAGTTAAAGAACTGTTTACTAAAGGTGGGAGCCTGGTAGAGCTTCTGTGTCCAATGACCAATAGAGAAGGATAATAAAAACTGACTGAATTATCTTTGACACAGAGCCCCAACACCAGGGCCTCAAATACCATAGGTATTAGAACTGCACTCAGCTCTGGCCACGTCACCCACTTGCAAAGAAAGGTCATCATCCAAAGGAATTCTCACTCCTATTTGCTTATAAGGAGCCCAACTTTCTGAAGCTTCAGCATGTATGCCCTAGCAAGGTGTGAGCATGTGAGGCAGAGCACCACACCCACTTTTTCATAGAGCAGAAAGAGAAACACTTGATTGACATCAGGGTAAACTGACTTTGCTGCAAACACTTTTTAGATTATCTCTTTGTTCCGATGAAGATGGTAGAGACTAGAATAATCACCTCCTCCACAATAAAACATTTTATTTTCCATTTGGAACCCTTGGCAGGTGTTCTCAACCTATTTCTTTTCCATACATGCCTGAAGAATGTGCATTTGTTCTTTCTTAATAGTAAGGGAATCACCTACTTAATAATTTCTAATGTACTGCTTTTGGAAGTTTGTATTCTGTCCTCTCCTCTATTTAAAGTTATGCCTTTCCCCCTTGTATTCCTGGCCTTTTTTCCAAACCCACTGAGTTTATTCATTGAAATCTAGAATAAACTTAATTACTTTTTAAGAAGAGGAAAGAATGACATTATCTTTGTTGATTAGTCATCAAGCTATTATATGTTTTATTCAACAAAACTGCTTATAATCATATTAGGTGTCAAAAATACTATGGGCTCATTTAAAAATTAAGACGAACACCCCAATAATCTGCATTAGACATATGTACCACTTGCTTTCTTTCCTTGCAATGCCCCATTCATATAGTAATCCCAGATAACTATATGTCAATAACCCATCAATGATCATTGAGTCCTCTTACCTGCATATTTCCAGACTGGGAGTCTAGACTCATGTCACCAACTCCACCCACCATACTCTCCATCCATCCCTACCAAACACACTTGTCCCATTATCTAAGCATGAATACTACATTCTGTCCACTAATTCCACTCATCCCTCAGACCTGAGGAGTGCTCCCTTCCAGGGAAGAGCACTAGGTTCACAGCAACAATGACACACACTCCTTTCAGCTGCCTGAGAACTACGTATACCCTACCTGCCTCCAACCTCCCTTCTAGTCTTCCTCTTCAGATACATACCTTAAACTCACGTGGCCAGCTCTACTAGCACCTATTGCTTAATGAGAAGTCTCGATCATTTGCCCTAAAATTCTGACAATTGGCCTGTGATAATCTTCTAATTTCATAAAAGATCTGCCACTGCTCTTAGAAATCATTTAGCCCAAGCTGTGCTGGGGCTATTTCCCTGATGAACATTAATACTCAATATGTTAATGGCTCAAAGACTGAACCCTGAGCACCCTAGTGTCAGTTTACTACCTAGCAGGTAACAGAAACAGAGCTTCTGTTTCTGTTCACACACACACACACACACACACACACACAATCTTTTCTAAGAAATATTACCAACAACCTAAGTCTAGATCCCTTTGAAAATACATAGACATTAATTAGCAAAACAATAAGTCTCTTCCCAAAATTAATGCTCACCTAGTAATGCCCCTGGAGAAAAGTAACATGCAAGACAATGATTTCAGAATAGCAATAGCAACAATAAACACGATTAAGAAGCTCAAAGAAGATATGAAAACAAATGACAATGAAGACTGCTGACACACAGTTGAATGAAGCAAGGGAAACAATTTATGATATGAAAAGAAAGTTGAATACATTGATAGAATTTCTGGGAAAAAAAGCCCAACTGAAATAAAACTTGAAATGGAAAGTTTTATAATTCAAACAAAAAATCCGAGGAAATATTCACCAATAGATTGGGTAAAGTGAAAGACAGATTATCAAATTTTGAAGAAAAGGTAGAGGGTTTAGATAATAAAGCAAAAGAAACTTCTAAATCAAAAAAATCACACAAATAGAATGTGTAGAAACTCTACATTGCTATATAGAGACTGAACTTATAGAAGAGGCACAAGTTAAAGGCACAGAAAAATATTCTCAACAAACTCACAAAAAACATAAACTAGATGCTTATCAAGGTCCAAAAGCATACAAATCATACGGACAGTTTCATTAAAGAAACTCTCCACATCATCTTATGCTTAAAGCGGTAGATTCAGAATGAATAAAAAATATTGAAGTCTGCAAGAAAGAATGTAACTCGAATGCAAAGGAGGGCCCATCAGAATAATAGCTGGCTTTTCAATAAAGAGTATGAAATAAGAATGGATTGCACTGCCACACTAGCAAATCCCAAAGAAGAGAAACACACACACAATACCACTACCACCAACATAATCAAAAATAACCAGAGCTAGCAATCACTGGTCATTAATATCCCTTAATATCAATGGACTCGATTTGCCTGTGATAAGACACAAGCTAACATGTTGGACATGAAAACAGAATACATCCTACTGCTGCATACAAGAAACACACCTCAACTTCAAACACAGACATTACCTCAGAGTAAAGGGTTGGGAAAAGATTTTTCCAATCAAATGAACCAAAGAAACAAGCTAGTGTAGTTATACTAATATCTAATAAAATAGACTTCAAACTAAAATTAGTAAAACGAAATAAAGAAAGTCATTTCATATTCATTACAAGAAAAATAGTACAAGATGAAGTTTTAATGGTGGAACATTTATGCCCCAAATACAAGGGCACCTTCATCTGTAAAAGAAACATTACTAAAGCTTAAATCACGCAGCAAGCCCCACACACTAATAGTGGGAGATTTCAGCACCGTAAACTCATTACTGGACACGTTTGCTGGACAGAAACTCATGGATCCTTCTTTAAAATTGATCACATACTTGGTAACAAAGCAAGTCTCAACAGATACAAAAAAATATGGAAAACCCCTATGTCTTATCAGGTCATCAAGGCTTAAAGTTAGAATTTTTAACAACAACACTAATTGCAGAAAGTACACAAACTTATTGAAGCTGAACAATGCTCAACTGAATCATCACTGAGTCAAGAAAGAAATAAGAAAGAATTTAAAGACTTCCTAAAATATATTGAAATGCCACACAACATACCCAAACTTATGGGGCACAAGGAAAACAATGCTAAGAGGAAAAAAGTTCAAAGTACTAAATGCCTACATAAAGAAGCTGGGAAAATCCTACACTAGCGCATTAACAGAACACCTGAAAGCTCTAAAACAAAAATTCACCCAGGAGGACTAGATAACAGAAAATAATCAAATTGAGAGCTGAAATCACCAAAATAGAAACAAATAAAACAATGCAAAGATTCAATGAGACAAAGAGTTAGTTCCTTGAGAAAATCAACAAAGTAGACAAACATTTATCCAAACTAACCAAAAGGAAGAGAGAGAATACCCAAATTAACAAAATCAGAAATGAAAAGGGGGATATAACAAAAGACATGGCAGAAATCCAGAGAAACATCAGGTCATACCTCAAAAACCTATATTGTACAAAACTGGAAGACTGAAAGGAAGTGGACAATTTTCTGGGTAAGTGCCACATACCAAAATTAAATCAAGACCACTAAAGAAATAGAAACCAACATCAAAAGTCTCCCAACCAAAAAAAGCCCAAGGCTACATGGTTTCAGCAAAGAATTCTAAAAGTATTTCAAAGAAAAAATAATACCAATACTCCTCAAATTTTTCTACACAATAGAAATAGAAGGAAAATTGTCAAACTATTTTTACAAGGCTACAGTTACCCTGATACCTGAACCATACAAAGACACAACTAAGAATGAGAATTATAGACCAGTCTTACTCATGAACATTGATGCAAAAATATTAATAAAATAATGGGAAACCAAATCCAAGAACACATCATAAAAAGTATCGACCATGACCAAGTAGGCTTCATTTCACAAATGCATGGATGGTTCAACATATGGAAATCTGTTCATGTAATCCACCATATAAACAAACTTAAAATAAAAAACCCACATGATCATATCTTTAGATGCTGAAAGACCTTCGACAAAATTAAACACCCCTTCATGGTAAAAAGTTGTGGAAAGAGCAGGGATACAAACAACGTACTTAAACATAATAAAGGCAATATACAGTAAGTCAACAATCAGCATCAGAGTAAATAGAGAGGAACTCAAAGTGATCCCACTGAGATCAGGAACAAGAAAAGGCTGTCCTCTCCATATTTATTCAATATAGTACTTGAAGTTCTAGACAGAGCAATAAGACAATAAAAGGAGATCAAGGGATACAAGTTGGAAAAGAAGAAGTCAAACATTCACTATTGCTGAGGATATGATAGAACACATAAGTGACCCCCAAAATTATATCAGGGAATTCCTACAACTAATAAATACCTTCAGTAATGTGGCAAGATACAAGAGTAATTAAAAAAAATAAGCAATCCTTCTATATATGGATGATAAATGGACTGAAAAAGAAATCAGAGAAAAATCACCCTTTACAATAGCCATGAATAGCATAAAATATCTTGGGGTAACTCTAATCAAACAAGTGAAGGACCTGTATGACAAGAACTTTAAATCTTTGAAGAAAGAAATCGAAGAAGGCATCAGAAAATAGGAAGAGCTTCCATGCTCTTGGATAGGTAGGATTAACATAGCAAAAATGGCAATCTTACCAAAAGCAATCTACCGATTCAATGCAATACCCATAAAAATCCCAGCAAAATTCTTCACAGATCTTGAAAGAGCAATATACAACATCATATGAAAAACAAACAAACAAACAAGAAACAGGATAGCCAAAACAATCCTGTACAATAAAGGAACTTCCAGATCCATCACCATCCCTGGCTTAAAACTCTGCTACAGAACTATGGTACTGAAAACAGCTTGATATTGGCATACAAAGACAGGAGGATCAATGAAAGCGAATCAAAGACCTGGATATTAATCCATACACCTATGAACACCTGATTTTTGACAAAGAAGCTAAAATTATAAAATGAAAAAAGAAAACATCTTTAACAAATGATTCTGGCCTAACTGGATGTTAGCATGTAGAAGAAAGCAAGTAGATCCACCATGCACAAAACTCAGGTCCAAATGGATCAAAGACCTCTATGTAAAACCAACCACACTGAACCTCATAGAAGAGAAAATGTAAAGTAGCCTTAAATGCATTGCCACAGGATACCACTTCCTAAATATAACTCCAGTAGCACAGACATTGAGAACAACCATTAATAAATGGGACCTCCTGAAACTGAGAAGCTTCTGTAAAGCAAAAGAGTCAACAAGAATAAAATGGCAGTCTACAGAATGGGAAAAGATCTTCACCAATCCTTCATCTGACAGAGGACTGACCTCCAAAATATATAAAGAACTCAAGAAGCTAGACATCAAAAGAAAAAATCCAAAAAAAAAATGGGACACAGATCTTAACAGAGAACTCTCAACAGAGCAATCTCAAATGGCCGAAAGACAAGCAAGGAAATGCTCAACCTTCTTAGCCATTAGAGAAATGGAAATCAAAACAACTCTGAGATACCATCTTACACCTGTTAGAATGGCCAAGATCAAAAACACTGATGACATCTTATGGTGGAGAGGATGTGGGGTAAGAGAAACCCTCTTCCATTGCTGGAAACTTGTACAGTCGCTTTGGAAATCAGTATGGTGGTTTCTCAGAAGATAGGAATCAAAACCTAACAATACCACTTTTGGGCATATACCCAAGATTGCTTAGTCAAACCACATTGACATTTGCTCAACTCATAGCAGCATTATTCATAATAGCCAGAACTTGGAAACAATGTAGATACCTCACAACAGAAGAATGGATGAGGAAAATGTGGTACATTTATACAATGCAGTACTTCTCAGCAGAAAATAATAATGACATCTTGAAACTTGTAGGCAAATTGACAGAACTATAAAAAAACATACTGATTGAGGTATTCAAGATACAGAAGATAAACATAATACGTACTCACTCATATTAGGCATAAAGCAAAGGATAACCAACCTACAGTCCACAACCCCAGAGAACCTAAACGACAAACAGGACTCTAAGGGAGACACACATGGCTCCACTTAGAAAAGAGAAAATGACAAAATTTCCTGAGTAATTTGGGAGCATGGGGGCAAGGGGGAGGGTGGAAAAAGAGAGGGGAGAAGGAAAGAGGAGCAAGAAAAAATGTATAGTTCAATAAAAAGAATAAATCGTACTAGTGTTCTACAAGTTATGAAAGATCACAGGTATCACCCTGGACTACTATCCCAAATAAAACTATCAATGCTAATTGAAGGGGAAAGGAAAACTGTTGATTCATGATTTTTTTTAAAAAAAAAACAGATTTAAGGAATTTATGACCACAAAGCCATCTCTTCAGAGGATATTGAAAGAAATACTTGGGTCTAAAGAGAAGATTTAAATACACTCAAAAAGGAATGAATAAGTCCAGAATACAGAATCAAAAGAGGTCTGATAAAGCACAGTACAAGCAACAAAATGGCAGCAATTAACAAATGTTATTTAATAATAACTATTAATATTAGTGGCCTCAACTTCCCAATAAAGAGGCACAGTTTAAAAATTTGGATAAGAAAATAACAACCAATATTTTGGCTGCCTCCCAGAAACACGCCCCATGACCAACAACAGACACCACTTTACATAAAAGGATGGAAAGGGTGTTCCAATCTAATGGAAGTAAGAAACAAATAGGTGTAGCTCTTCAAATATCTGACAAAGCAGACTTCAAACCAAAACTAATCAAAAGTGATTCATTAAAGGAAAAATCCAGGATAGGTGTATTACCAGCCTAACCATATACACACAGAACACAGAAGCACCCAGTTACAAAATAGAATCTATTAGATTGAAAATTACAGATTGGCACCAACACAATGATAGTGGGTGGTTTAAATACCCACTCTTGCCAATAGAGAGGACATCTGGAAAAAAAAAGAGGAATTTGCAGTTAAATGGCATTATAAATCAAATCCACTTGACAGATATCTAAAGAACAGTCCACAAAAGCAGTCATAAATATTTCTTCTTTTCAGCAGCTCAGGAACTTTCTGCTGCTTATTAGAGATGTTCCTCATTAGATGATGAGATCATCAGCTTTTGTAGGTCCAAAAATATGACTATGCCTAAGCTAATGACCATCACAGACAGGTAGAATTGTTTACCTTTATAAAATGGCTTCTTGTAAACTAGCTCAAAAGAAATAAAAATAAAATTTTAGATTTGTACTGAATGTACTTTTATATCATTATGAATTCAAAAACTTGCAAAATCTGAAGTTGAACAATTTTAAGTTGGAGACCATATGTGATTTTAGTACTTGTGGCCAATTATTTGTTTCATCTTACATCTATCCATCCCACAGAGCCTTGTTGTCAATATTACTTTAACTATGTAAAGCTGTGTTATATTTGTCTATGTTGTAGAATATTACTTTAGGTATGTACAGGTGTGCTGTATTTGTTTAACTAGGAAATGATGTGTTACACTTGTTCATTCTGCATTTAAGAGAGGCCACACCCCAGTAGGCAGGCTAATACAAGGTGTAATGCTTCCTACAGCACTGAGGCACCTGGCTAAGAAAAAGCAGAATAGCCAATAGCTAGACAGTAGAGGGGTGTGGCGAAGAGGCTGGAGGGCAGAGAGAATACGTAGGAGGAGAAATCTAGGCTCAAGAAAATGAGAGAAAAGAGAAAACATGGAAGAAAAAGAGGGATACACCAGGGCCAGCCAGCCAGGTAGCCACCAGCCAGGCAGACACAGAGTAAGTAAAAATGTAGGACATACAGATTAGAAGAAAGGTAAAAAGCCCAAGACAAAAAATGTATATGAAGAGAAATAGGTTAAATTAAGCTATAAAAGATAGCTAGAAATGAGCATAAGCCAAGACCAAACATTCATAACTAATAGTAAGTCTCCGTGTCTTTATTTGGGAGTAGGTTGGCAGCCCAAGAAAGCCTACTACAGAGACTATCGACCTTTAAATAGAATCTTCTGGACTTCTTTACCCCAAAGCCTGACACGCAGAATCAATATCACATGAGCATAAGGTCTTTGAGAACATGGCTGTAGCAAAAGGTTCAAGTTTCGTTTTCACACTGTACCAGTAGAGCAGCGTGGCTGCGCTCTGGGCAGCTCCTAAGAAGTTACTTAGAGGATCCTGCGTTCATGCTAGAGCCTGTACCTCATCAGATGATCACTAGCTACTGAAAAGATGTTGCTTAATCACCGCATTCCCACAGAGACTGGCGGACTCAAGGGATTATTTTTAAAAGGATAAGAAAGTCTGAAGAAAGTTTGACTCTGGCCCCAGTCAGCAGTGGTAGACCGCTAAGCCTGTTTAGTCCCTAGAGTGGTACCCTCCTGAGAAGAGGTCACACACTTTAAGAAGCCTAAATCACACTGCTACAGCAAGAGACTGGATCGTCATTTCTTAAATATTACAAAGAAAATTATCTCATGTGTGCAAAATACTTATAATGCACACATCTCAATATAATTCATTGCTTATCTCTTTTGCAGTAGCCTCCCTATCCAGCATTGATTTCCAGACTTTTTGTAACTCATAATTCATTTTGGTTCAATATTAAATGGGAATTTCTAACAACATACAATTCATACATTTTAAATGGTGTCGTAGGTAATGAGTCACTCCTGACCAGCATTTACATACCAAACCAAATACATTACATGCCCATCAGTCACTTAGTCAGCACCTCGGTTATCAAGATTCAGGGTCTCAGTGCTCCTGTTCTGGGTAACCTTTGTTTACTTAATAATAGTCTCAAAGTACAGACTTTCATTACAGCATATTGTGATAATGTTAGACTATAATAATGTAATAATGTTTATAATACAATGTAAAATGTTATAATCACTACCTATTACTGTTAATCTTCCACTTTGTCCAAAATATGAACTAAAACTTATCATAGTTTATAGTTTTGTGCTATGATTTAAGTATTTCTTTACATTTAAAAAATTGAAAATAGATTATTTTTCCATGTAGTAATTTCAGATTATGGTTTTTCCTCTTACAATTTCTCCCAGGTCTTCCCCTCTTCCTGGCTCACACAAATCCACATCCCTTCTTTTCCTCTCTCATTAGGAAGCAAACAAGTATCTAAATTTATAATAAAATAAAAATAAGCAAGCCAGAATAAGACAAAACAAACAAATAGAAAAATGAAGAGCCAAAGAGAAAGCACGAGACAAGCTGGATTATACGAAGACCTACGGTAGAACTAAACAGACTGCCCTGTCCCCCAAAGAATGAGATGATTCCTAATGATATTATGCCATACTTATAAATTGGTGTCTAGTCCAAGTGTCATCAAAGAGGCTACCTCTAGAAGCTGATGGGAGCAGATGCAGGGACCCACAGCCAAACATTTAGGTGGAGCTCGAGAAACCCTACAGAAGAGGGGTAGGAAGGAGCCAGAGGTGTTGAGGACACCAGGAGAACATGGCCCACAGAATCAATTATGTTGAGGTCTTTGATTCATTTGGAGTTGAGGTTTGTGCAGAGTGATAAGTATGGATCTATTTGCATCCTTATACATGCAACTGTCCAGTTTGACCAACATCATTTGCTGAAGATGCTGTCTTTGTTCTGGTATGCATTCTGTACTTTTTATAAAAAAACAAAAACAAAAACAAAATTGAAACAAGACTAGCTGTCCATAGATGTGTGGTGAAAAAGGACGCTTAAAAGAAATCCTACATTAGCTCAGAACTGAGAATAATAGAGGGTTATTTATTTAGGGGTAGACTCATAAATCCTCTGCTGAAACAGGGAACAGCAACCAAATCTTGCAGCTGGAAAAGAGGCTGGATGTGCACTTTACATCGGCATAAATAGTATAAGAGGATATGCGCAAGTGGGTGGGTAACCTAAAGGCTACTGGCTCTAGGAATTCCTGCAACAGTGTGGTTTTATGTCTAGGATTTTCAATTTGATTACATTGACCAACATTTCTGTTTTTATGTCAGTAGTTTGATGCTCTCTTAACTTTCAGGCATTCACTAGGGGCTTTGGAATACAGCATCCAAAGACAAAGGAAGACTAGTGTCTATTTTAAACAAACAGCCAGTTGCTGAACAACCATTTGTAGTTTAAAATTACCTTTTCTTTTCTTTTTCTGAGACAAAATGTCATTATATAACCAGTCTTTCCTTGAATTTGCAATCTGTAGTAATATTTTGTTTATGTTTCAACAAATAAAGCTTGCCTGAAGATCAGAGTGCAGAGCTAAGCCATTAGAGGCCAGGCAGTGGTGGCATACACCTTTAATTCCAGGACTTGGGATAAAGAGGCAGACTTAACCCTGTTAGCTCAAGGCTATCCTGGGCTATTTGAAATTGATCCAATCTATAAGAGAAACAGAACTCACACAAAGATGATCCTAGTATTTGGGAGATGAAGGCAGGAGTTTCATGGCTAGGCAGAGAGAGGAATATAAAGTGGGAGGAGACAGAAGCTCATGACAGTCTGAGATTTGGTGGAGACAATTTCAGTCTGAGGATGCAGTGTGAGGAGACAGTATGAGGACAGGATCACCCCTTCAGTCTGAGCATTGGTAGAGGTAAAAGGTTTCTCTACTGACTGACTTCACTGCTTCTCTGATCATTCAGCTTTCACCCCTAATACTTGACTCTGGGTTTTGCTTATTAAGACCAATTAGAATTCATGCTACAGAAATCTTTGTGCCTCAGCCTCCCAGCTGGGGTTTCAGGTATGCATCAACATGGGAATGGTGCCACCTCTTAAGGGAAACCAAAATAGAAATCTCCATTTTGATCATTGTTGTTTTGGAAACTGAGGACCAAAGCATCATTCACACTAATCAGAGTACTAAAGTCTATTCTTGTCCTCACACAGAGGGATTGGAGGAAGACTGTGCATGAGATTCAACTGTAAAAAGTGTAAGTCTTAGGAAGAAATAACCGGACAGCTCATGGGTATTTGGTGGGATCATCACCATTTATATGTTTATATAAATGTTCATATATGACCGAAACTCATATGTTTGGCTTACCTAAAGAAGTAAAGGACTTATTTTATCAGGAGACCAGCTCACACATGAACATATATTTGTGCAATATGAACTAGAAAATCAGAAGTTTTTAATGCTTCGACTTAGTCACTCTGTGTACTTCATACAGAGACAATTCCATTGTAGAAACAATTCTCCACCATTTTGGCCTCCCCTTTCCTATTATTCTCTTGCCTAGATTTATTAAAACAGTTATACATGCTATCATTCTGGTTTTCTTCCGTAATCCTAAAATGCAATATTTATTACTCTTGAATTTCCATCTATAAAGTGTGTGTTTATCTCAACATGCTTCAGTGTTGCTCTTGAGGAAGGGATAACTGAAGGCCAGTGGTCTGCTGTCTCTCTAACAAGTCTTGGCTCCAAGCAAATCATAGTAGCACAAACATGCGATTCAAGTAACATGGAGTCATTTGTACCTTAATGTTTTATGAAAGGCAGAATTTTAAAAATCTATTAAAATTCCTTTCACACGATGTATTTTGTTCATATTTTTTCCTCCCCACAACCACTTTCAGATCTTCCCCACCTCCCTAAATATTTAACTTAATATTCTCTCTTTCAAAAAAAAAATGAAAATCAAAACAAGAAAAAACAAATTAGACAGAAAAACAAAAGAAAAGTAAATGAAATGAAAAGCAAATAAATCAGAGCCACCACAAGCAAAACCATGAAATCCATTTTGTGCTGGCCAATTGCGCCTGGGCAGGAAACCAGCCCTGGTGTGTGGGTGTAGTATCCAGAGATGCTTTATTGAAGAAAACCGATTTTCCCTTTCCGGCAGGTATCAGTTGCAATTAGCTTCTTGGTTAGGGGTGGGACCCCATGTCTACTTCCTTTTCTCAGGACTGGGATTCTGTGTCATCTGAATTTGTGCAGGTCTTGTGCTTGCTGTCACAGTCTCTGAGCTTATAAGTGCTTTTCTACTATTGTGTGCGGAAGAGGCTTTCCTTGGAGTCATCCACTACCTTTGGCTCTTATAAGATTTCTGACTCCTCTTCTACATAGGTCTCTTAGTCTTGAGGGAGATGCTCAATAAAGACATTCTATTTAGGACTAAATGCTCCAAAGTCTCTTTCTGTCTTCACATTGTTCGGTTGTGGGTCTTTGCCAATTAGCATCTACTCCAAAAAGAAGCTTCTCTGACGAGTGTTGAGTGATTCACTCATCTATGGATATATAGTAATATGCCAGTAAGAATCATTTTCTTGCTATGTTTCTTTAGCAGAATAATAATAGTTGGTTGCCTCCTAATATCTATGATCTATCCAGTCTCAGGTTCTGAGCCATATTAACAGTGTCAGGTATGTGTTCCATCCCACAGAGAGGGCCTTAAATCCAATTTTAAAGTGTGTTTGATTATTCCCATAACAACTGTGCCACCATTTCACCAGTTTTTAGGTTGCAAGATTTGTTGCTGGGTGATATTGATGCATCACTCAACTTCAGAACAATCAACGCTAGTCAGCAGGGGTAAAGCCCAAGTTCTTCATGTTTGATGACATAAGCAGCATGTCTAGTAATAGGGCCTTACCATCAGGTTATCAGGTTGTGCTTTTATATTCATTGGTCAATAAAGAAGCTGCTTTCAGCCAATGACTTAACAGAGTAAAGCCAGACTGAAA
>LOEQ01005137.1:10450-25850 GCA_001685075.1 Bramus lutescens
TTCCCAGGAGGAGTCACCTTATCCTGACATAGAGAAGCGTTCCCAGGAGGAGTCACCTTATCCTGACTTAGAGAAGCATTCCCAGGAGGAGTCACCTTATCCTGACACCCCTTACTTTATTTCTTGTCAGTTTCCATTTCTGGGAAATGGGGCTATTTAGTTTACCAAGACATGCATTCTGAAATATGGTGGTTATTATATATTGTGGAAGGCTGAAAAGTGACCCACCAAAGATGTCTGTACCCTCGTCCCTGGATCTGGGTACCTGGCAGGTTCATGGCAAAATTATTTTGCAGATTCCTTGGCTAAGGATTCTGAAATAAATAGAGGGTCCTGAAGAGTTTGGGCATGATCAGATGAACCATATGAGTCTCCATAAGTGGTAAAGGAAGGCAGGGGTTGATCAGGACCATGCTGACATGCTGGTGCCTGCGGTGAACATAGGGGACCATGATGATGTGCTGGTGCCTGCTGTGAAGATAGGGGACCATGCTAACTTGCTGGTGCCCGCTGTGAAGATGGGGGACCATGCTGACGTGCTGTGAAGATGGGGGCACCCATGTGATCTACTGGCGCCTACTGTGATGATGGTGGAAGGTGACCAGTAGCCAAGAATTATGGTAGCCATCAACCTTCACCAAGCCAGGACACAGGAGCATGGTCATATACCCTCAAGGAATCAAATTCTTTCAATTAGAATGATGGGAAGTAGATTCTCTCCTGGAACTTCCAGAAAGGTACAAGGCACCTTAATTTTAGCCTGTTTGGGTCTGCAGCAGACTTCTGATTTCCAGAACTGTATGATCGCTGTTGGCTTCAGCCACTGAACTGGGATAATTCACTATGGCAACTATAGGAAGTAGACACAGTGGGATAGACAGAATTTGCTAACATTCTGCAGGATGGCAAAGCTAATTACAGATGTTATCTTTCTAACTATCTAGTGTCCCTCTGATTTCATAACTACTGGGGAGGGCAAAGCCAAACACAGGTAGATTATTTGAGACGACAGGTTCATTATTGAGTGATTCTGTTAGACAAGGTTCAGTGTGGTGCTGGGAGTGTCATTCATCCTTTGCGTCACCAGATAAGTAAGATTGGGAGGCATCTTCATGTTATAGAATATGAAGATCCATGAGGGCAAAGGTTGTATTTGTATCAATTCACATAGACAGGGTTTAACATAAAGCTTAATGTGATGTAGGTCCAAATATATTTTTTGAATAGGAATGACTCTACAAAACATGATCTTCATTTCTGGCAAAAAAAATTGGTGATCAGTCACACTGAATCCCTCCAATTCCTTGGGCATGAAACTGCTAACCTCTCTCCCACAGGGAGGTTTCTGCACTTACTTGCTTCTGCTTGGAACCCACGCCACACTGGGTGATCTAATGTATAAATGGGTGCATCATACCTCCGCTCTAATAGTACATCTTCTGGTGGCTGGCTGTTCTCATCCTCCCATGCCTTCTCTGAGTTCTTACAGCCCCTTTGCCCTCCCTTCAAAGTACCTAAATATGATGTTATCTGCCCGGGCATACCCTCCTCCATGGTCTAAAACAATAAAGTAATCATTTGAGCATCATGGTTAGAATGCCTGGCTCTGCAGTTTGTAGCTGTGTTATTTTAAATAAGCTGACCAATCTCTAACTTGTTTTCTTACCTGCAAAACAAAGGTGATATTAAGCCTGCCAAGGATGGGTGTGAGGATTCAGTATCCAGGGCTTAGGACAGAGCTGGGTACATAGCTAGCACACAGGACAATCTTGCCATGGTATGTGTTCCCTGCTGCTAATATATCCTTAGTGTCTGACACAGAACATCTGATATGGTGCTTGGTGTGCATGGGGTCGTTTGTAATGTTCACAGAGTGCTGTGACCTAAGACAAACTCTGTGAACAGAACCGTAGACAAAGCAGCATTGTCTGTGTAATGAGAAAAGCTCTCTAAAGAGAGTACTCCAAGGCCAGGAGAGACAGCATCCTCTACTTGCAAAAGATACCCAGAAGCCAACAGATTGGTGCCAATGAACAGTGTTAGAGACTCCAGCATGGTACATAAGCCTTGCTTTGGCAGAAGAACAAGCATCCTGTCCTCCCAAAGAACCATGGACTCCCAACAATGGCAAACCAGCACCACCTCATCCCCACTCCTGGCACTGCCTTGGTCTCTACCTCATTCTCTCCCCTTCTCCCAAGACCACCACTGTGTCCTAGATCAGGAGCTTCTCTAGGACTCTCCAAAGCCATTAGAACGACACTGGAAATTAGTCTTTGAAATTCCCAGGAGCCTAGTCAGGCCTAGGATGTGTCTTACAGGACCGTAGAAGCCTGTTCTGGCTGCAGAGATTCAGTGGTCATTTTATCCCTTCTTTGGTAAGTGGGATGGTAGCCAGTCGAGCCAATACCCCTTTGGATGTTCAGGCTGAGAACTGCCCTCCTTCAGCCCTTCTGCCTAAGGTTGGGAAATACCAAGCTATTTGGTAACATCATGGAACTCTGCCAGCATCAGCATCTCATGGTGGCTTCATCAAACTCTTGCCCCTTCAGTCATCTTCTGGGAGACCCCTCAGAGTGAAAAGGGATTATCTATAAGTTATGAGAGAAGAATAGTCACCTTGCAGATATCCCCAGAGCCTGCATGGATTTTGTACATGGAGAGAAGCTATAACCATTTACATAATCTTTAAGGTCCTGATATTATTACTGGTGTGGGCTGTAAACAGAGGCAGAGCTTTTGTCCTGACCACATGGACCCAAATAAACACACAAAAGCTTTATAAATTACAAAATGTTTAGCCTATAGCTCAGGTTTATTATCAACTAGCTCTTACAGCTTAAAGTAACTCATTTCTATTAATCTACATTTGCTACATGGCTTGGTGACTTTACCTGTTCTCTAGCACATCTTGTTCCTCTGGTGGGTGGTTTGCATCTGTCCCTGATTCCACCCTTCTTTCTCCCTGTATCTCCATTTGGTTTTCCCTCCTGGCAAAGCAACTTCTTTATTAACCAATGAGAGCAATACATACATATTCACAGCATACAGAAGGATTATCCCACAGCAGTGGGCTGTATCCAAGGTTGGGAAGAACCTTTGTTGATAGCCAGCCAAGCCTTCCTATCTTCTATCTATTACTATATAAGTTTTTATAATCTTACTTTTGTGGTTCTTATTTGGATGCTTTTATTCCCCTACCATGAGAGAGCCAAAAATGCTACATAAATATAAGCATAAATGCCAGTAGCAAAGACCTGTATTTGGTTATAGTCAAGCCATCTTAGTTTACAAATTAAATAAGATATTTACCTCTGTAGGGCAAGTTTCAGGCCAAGGAAATAACCATTATCTCCCCCGTGAGTTAAGAATGCCTGCAGACTTGCAGGCCACAGGCCCCGGAAGTAATTAGCAGTCCCCCATTAGTTAACATTTACAGACCCTCAGTAGTTCCTTATTTCTTCCTGCCATCTAGGGACATCTCTAGACATGACATTCCAGTTAGAACAACCACATAGCAACCTACCCACCCCCTAGCCCTTTTGCTATATAATGCTCCTGAGAAAAAAATGAATTTTGCAGCTTGAGCAGAATACAGACTTGCTGTCCATTTTCTCGTGTTTCTTGTCCCTCCATTTCTCCCCTTCAGGGTCCGGGCTCACGATTCATATCCTGCTGGTCAGGACACATAAGAAGCTAAATGGAGCCCCTGAATCATGACTTTGCCTCCAAGAAAAGTGATTTGGAAAAGGTTATTCAGCCCATGAGAGACTGTATCTGCAATGGACACAGACCAGGTCCTGAGTTCCAGATTTCTAGAACATTACATCATCCGCTCTGCATTGCACCCTGTGTATCTGGACAGGATAAGATGGGGTTGTGGGGCAGACATCTAACAAAAAGGCAGGGTTCCTGGTTTATACACCTGAGATGAGGCTGCTGACATCCTTAGCAGGACGGGTGAAGGGACGTACCAGAGCCACGCCTAGGCTTGATTCCTTCCATCTTTCTAGCATGATATTTGAAGTGTCGCTGTCCCAGAAAGTAGCCCGCTTGAGCTCAGGATGCTGCCAGAAACCACAGCACCTCCCGGCACTGCTGTGCAATTTCAAAAAAAATAGCTCTGGGCCTCCTGTTGGGAAATGCTGCCTTGGGTCGGCCTTAGGAACAGATAAGGTATTCAGTGGTGTCCCCTTCTGTCTGACTTCCCTCCGGCTCCCTCCCAAGAGGCTAGGGATGAGGAACAGTGATACCCAGGAGAGGTCAAGGTCACACTTGGACAAGAACTAGAAGAATGGAATGTGTCAAGGCTCTTCCTGGTCTCTGAACTGTAGTGTTCTCATTATTCCTTCGCAGCTCTCAGATGTGCCTGGCAGAGCCAGCCCTGTCTTCTGCATCCTTGTGTGTCCCCCTCCCTCGCCCAGCTCTGCTGCCTCCTTTCCAGCTTCATCCTGTGACAGTCAGCCCGCAAGTGGAATTCCTCAGCATTCCATGCATTGGGGTAGCATAGCCTGACTGTAACGCAGTAACCAGAGAGAAGATTCTGAGAGGGTCAGGAACTAGTCCCACATAGCCAGTTTCCAATGGTAACTTTTTCAGGCATTTGTCAAGTTGCTAGCCCACCCCCTGCCCCCCAATGTCCATGCTGTTCTGAGGCCTCTGGATTACTTCCGTCTCGACCCCCCAGCATCAGTCTTGGTACTTATGATCCAGAAAGAGAAGGATTCAGACTGGTTCTAGCCCTGGATCAAGCAGTCAGACAAGAATTTAATTAGGTGGGGCAGGAGTAAGGAGAGTGGGGGAGAGGGGAAGACACAGCCCAGCAGGTGAGGGCGCCTGCTGAACAAGCCTGACAACTGAGTTCTCTCCCGGGAGAGAACTCACTCTTGCAAGTTGTTCTCAGCCTCCACGTACACGCCACAGTTCATGCACGCATGCACACACACAGAAAAATAAAAGCTTGTTTTAAAAGGTTGTTTAAGTAGGATCAGTGAGGAAGCAGGAGTACACTCTTCAGGAAACACAGTGAACCAGGAAAAGCAAGGCCTTACTAAGAGCACGAGGCTTAGGTTTTTCCCTGCTCTGAGCTTCCTCTGGGAAGACGCTTCCAGCAAAGGGGAGAGATTTCCTCAGAAGCCCATTTTACCCACAATTCAATCTGTATAAGAAGATATATAGTTTATAACAATATATATAGGAGTTTACATACTCCAAATTTGAGAAGTTTACAAGGTAACCGTGGCCTGCTAATTCTCCCCTGAGAGGGAATCACTGGTTCGCTTCTGACCGCTGTCACCCATTGACGCTTACATCTGTCTTTGGAGCCCTGAACTGGCCCAAACCAGAGTCAGTCACCTCCACAATCTTATATCCTGACTGTTAATTGATACTACCATTATCTTTATAACCAGATTCATGGCCTTGCCTGGCCCACCCGTTGTTCTTTACCTCCTACTTTGAGGGCCTGTTGGTTGGTCCTTCCTGGAGCTAACCTCCTGCCTAGTGTTCCTGCTCTCCTGCGCTTGGTTAGATCTTCTAGTGGGAATGGGGGCAGAGTTGGGTATGTATGGGGGTGCGGAGAAGGAGACACTAAAACAGAGAGCACAGCTTTTGTGACACTCTGCTGTCACATTACAATGACTTGAGAAAAGAAACTCATAGAAAGAAAGATTGGTTTTGCTCCATGGTTTCAGTTGGCTTCCGTCATGGTAACATGTGACTATGGACTGTGGCCTGTGGTGAGATTGAATACCATGGCATGGAACACATAGTGGAGAAGCATGCTTTCCCGTGTGTCTTAGTCAGTGCTCTATGTCTGTGAAGAGACAAATGACCATGGCAGCACTTATTAAAGAAAGTATTTAAATGGGGTCTTGTCTGTAGTTTCAGATGGATAGTGCATTATCATCTTAGTGGGGAGCGTGGAGGCATGCAGGTAGGTGTGGCTCTGGAGCTGAGAGCTACATCCTGATCCACAGGAACCAGAGAGAGAGAGAGAGAGACAGAGAGACAAAGAGACAGAGAGAGAGAGAGAGAGACAGAGAGACAGAGAGACAGAGAGACACAGAGAGAGAGAGAGAGACAGAGACCAGGCCTGGTCTAGTTTCTGAAACCTCAAAGCCCACTTCCAGTGACACACCTCCTCCAAGGCCACACCTCCTAATCTTTCTAATTCTCTTACTCCATGGTGACCAAGCATTCAAATGTAGGAGACTATGGGAGCCATTCTTATTCAAACCAGCACACCATGTCTCTGGGCTTGCTTTCCTAGAGCAGTGGTTCTCAAACTTACTAATGCTTTAATACAGAGCTCCTCACTTTGTGGAGACTCCCAACCATAAAATTATTTTGTTGCTACTTCATCACTGTAATTTTGCCATTGTTATGAATCACAATGCAAATATCTGATGCACAGGCTCTCTGACATGTGACCCCTGTGAAAGGGTTCTTCAACCCCCTCAAAGGAGTAGCGACCCACAGGTTGGGGACCAACTACCCTAGAACATCCCAGGCAGGAGCAGGCCAAACACATACACATCATGGCTCTTGACAGCAGTGGAAGAAGAGGTGGAACCTCGGCACTCAGCTGGATGCAGCGTGAAGAACCTCTGCGCTCAGCTGGATGCAGTGTGAAGAACCTCTGCGCTCATCTGGATGCAGCATGTGGAAACTCAGTGCTCAGCTGGATACAGCCTGAAGAACCTCTGCGCTCAGCTGGATACAGTGTGAATTACCTCAGCCGCTCAGCTGGATGCGGCATGAAGAACTTTGGGACTCAGCTGGATGCAGTGTGAGGAACCTCGGTGCTCAGCTGGATGCAGCGTGAAGAACATCTGCGCTCAGCTGGATGCAGCATGAAGAACCTTTGCGCTCAGCTGGATGCAGCATGAGGAACCTTGGCACTCAGCTGTATGCAGTGTGAAGAACCTTGGCACTCAGCTGGATGCAGCATGAGGAACCTTGGCACTCAGCTGGATGCAGTGTGAAGAACCTCGGCACTCAGCTGGATGCAGCATGAGGAACCTTGGCACTCAGCTGGATGCAGAGTAAAGAGCCTTGGGACTCTCAGCTGGATGCAGCGTGAATAACCTTGGCGCTCAGCTGGGTGCAACGTGAGGAACCTTGGCGCTCAGCTGGGTGCAGCGTGAGGAACCTTGGCACTCAGCTGGATGCAGCATGAGGAACCTTGGCGCTCAGCTGGGTGCAGCATGAGTAACCTTGGCGCTCAGCTGGCTGCAGTGTGAAGAACCTTGGGACTCTCAGCTGGGTGCAGTGTGAAGAACCTTTGCGCTCAGTCACAAGGTGAAACACCACAGGAAACGGGTACTGTTCCTCTATCAACCCTGTTGGCAGACTTAATGCTCATCCTAATGTGTGTCGTGGCCCCCTGACCAGCTCTGGCTTCATTGTTACTTCTAAAGCTTATGACAGGTGATGGGTTCTTTTGACAGCTCCTTATGGTGCCCAGTGTTTCTTGAGGGAAGATGGATTTCAATCCTGAGGTCATTGATGGAGAATGTTGAGCTATACTGTCCCTCCACTCCTCTGGTGTAATCATGACATGGCCCTGAAGAACCCTCAAAGAGAGCAATAAGAGTTACTGGAGGGTGTGCTGAGAGCCACCAAGCTCCCCTGGAATAAGTCCTCAGCCTTTCAACCACAGCCTACAAGTGGGCCACACTCATGTGGGTGGATAACAGGCCTGGGCAAGGTTCACTGAAACAATGCAATGTTTTTCTCTCAGAGCCATGCTCAGAAACAAGTAGCATATTGCATGTATGTTATTTCTGAACATTTGAAAAGCAAATTAGCTTGTGAAAATCTAGAACTTTCTAGAAAGTTATCTTTCATTATCTTCTACCACACACGGTCACAGTAAGAGAACAAGGGAGAACCTGGGATTATGTGCACATGGAGATAATAAACAGAAAAGATTTTAACTCTTTAGACCAAAGTGTAAGCTCTACTGGTGATCAGAGAGTTCATTTATATCAAACACAGTTATAAGAATAAAAACAAATAAGTAAAGCAACTCATAAAAGAGATGTGACAGAGACCTGTGTAGAAAAATAAAATGGGACCTGGGGAGGCAGCTGAGTGGGTAAAATGCTTGCTGGATAAGAAGGAGGGCCTGTGTTTGCAACCTCAGCACCCATGTCAAAGCCTGTTGTGGTCCACATCTGTAGCCTCAACACTGTGGAGTGGAGACAGGAGGATCCTGGGGATTCACTGGCCAGACAGCCTAGATGAAACAGAAAGCTCCAGGTCTGATGAGAAACCCTGCTCAAATTATCTTAAAAAGGTGGAGCGATAGAGAAAGACAGCTGTGGTAGTTTGGATGAGGATGCTCCCCATAGGCTCAGATGTTGTAGTTTGGATGAGGATGCTCCCCATAGGCTCAGATGTTGTAGTTTGGATGAGGATGCTCCCCATAGGCTCAGATGTTGTAGTTTGCATGAGGATGCTTCCCATAGGCTCAGATGTTGTAGTTTGCATGAGGATGCTCCCCATAGGCTCAGATGTTGTAGTTTGCATGAGGATGCTCCCCATAGACTCAGATGTTTTAGTTTGGATGAGGATGCTGCCCATAGACTTAGATGTTGTAGTTTGCATGAGGATGCTCCCCATAGGCTCAGATGTTGTAGTTTGGATGAGGATGCTCCCCATAGACTCAGATGTTGTAGTTTGCATGAGAATGCTCCCTATTGTTCCCCAGTTGGAACTGTTTGGGAAGGATTAGGAGGTGTGGCCTTGTTGGGGAAGGTGTGTCACTGGGAGCAGGCTTTGAGGCTTCAAAAGACTGCTGCCGTTCCTAGTGTGCTCTCTGCCTTCTGGTTTCAGATCACTATGGGAACTCCCAGTTGTTCCTGCTACCATGTCTTTTCTCTGCCATTTTAGACTCTAGCCCTCAGAAACTGTACACCTAATTAAATGCCTTCTTAAATAAATTGCCCTGGTCACGGAATTTTGTCATAGCAATAGAAAACTAACTAAGATAAGGCTCAAATATCAACATTGGCCTCCACCCATGTACATATGTGCAAACTCACCTGCGCATGCATGTGCACACAAATGCATACATACCGCACACATCAAAATAGAAAAAGTAAATCTTAATGCTTTGGATTTTAAAAGTCCTCAAAAACAATCTAGAAGCCAAGTGCTGAGAGAACAAAAATGTTGGACATTGTAATCCCAGCACCTAGACAACAGTAGTGATTATGTGAATCATTTGGTTAGATTCTGTTGCATAAGTAATAATACACCACCAGTCCCTAGAGACATCTCCCTTGACCAAAGTGCCTCCTGGTCTGGAGGTCAAAGGCTGTTGGTTGACATTTGGTTCAGTTAGAAAGCCCTTGTTCTGAATTTAAACTCACAACATACAACAGAAAAAAGCCGAGGTATGCTAGCCTTGGGCTGTGCCAAGGAGATATGGTGTGAGGGAAGTTAGAACCATCCATTCCTCTTTAGTCTTTCCCCCATGGCCTGCAGTGTGTCCCATCCATCATGAAGACAAGACTCACGAGAAACTCTGGTGGAGAAAATGAAGGGTGGATATGTGTCCAGAGTCCCCAACAAATTGTGCCACCCACTTCTGGTACTGGTGCCTCAGGTGCCCCCTGTGGAATCCCAGGTGGATGGCAGCCCCAAGCGTCCCAGTGTCTCTCCAGTCTACTACATGGTGTTTTAGATACTGTCTGTTTGGTGCTGCATGAGATGGGAGAAGCATTTGCTGCTTTTTTTTTTTTNACTGTTCCTGGGGCTTGGAAGTGCAGGATCCAGGCATGGCCGATTGGGTTTCATTGGAGAGGACTGTTCCCTGCCTCCAGGATGGCACCTTTATCCTGCATCCTCTGTCATGGAAGAATGCTGGGTGCTGACACAATGACCCAAGGATGAACACCTGACTGCTGCTGAGGAGAAGACCCAAGGGTAAAGGCCAACATCAAGGCGATTTTTGTCACTACCTGCCTCTGTCCCCATTCCCAGGATGCCTTTGGTGGACCTTGAACAATTCCCCATGCTGCCTAGCACACCATTCTCTCTTAGATCTTCTGGCCTTTGAGAACCAAAAACAGTGGGCACAGACAAGGTAGGATGGCGCTGGCAGAGCAGCAGGGACCAGGATGCTCCTGAGTCCTCCACCACCCACACAAAACCAAACAATGGTGGTGGTGGTAATGATGGCAGAGTTCTGATGACCATAATACCAAGTGCCAGCCATTTTACAGATATCAGTGTGCTGACATCATCAGAAAGCATACATGAGGCATCACCTTGGACTGGAGCCATCCCCTGACACAGCCCTCATTCTCCTTGCCCACAGTTCATCCAGGGTGGGTGTAGATACTCCATCACCTCCCACCCTTCCCAGACTGAACGGCTCCTATAGACCAGCCCTATCTTAGATGCTGCAGTGGACACACAGCTGTGGTTCCCATCTCTAGTTGGGCTCGGTAGTTCATGTGTCTCAATTCCCTTCCCTTTCTTGCCTGGTGTAGCCCTCCAGGTGCTTCTTCCCTTGTGTTTGGGATGCAGCCAAACCCTCCGCACATGAAGGTCGTAGTGGAGGTCTCTGCTTGTTCCCAGTCTTAGCTGCAGTGGGAGCAACAGAGGCACAAAGGGGAAAGAGTGGAGAGAAGCTTGGCTGTCACTTGGTTCACTGTTCAAGAGTTCCCGCTCTGTCACAGTTCCTCTTGGGACACGGGGTTGTTCAATTGGTTACATGTCTACTGTCCTGCCAGCCTCCCAGCCATGATCTAGCCATCTAGTACCTCAGATGCCAGGACCTTCTATTTCATCTCACTGCATGCAAGTTCCCAGAGCTAGCTGAAGCAGACCCCAGAACTGAGCACTTCTTGGCACGAGGAAGGAACTGCACACACTACTCAGCAATTGCCTCCTCTGACCTGTGAGAAGAGCATCATCACAGATGGGGAGAGCCAAGCTCTCAAAAGTTACATAGCCTTCTCAGTGTCACATAGGGTTGAACTCCAGGGCTTGCTAGACATACAGAAGGTATATATTGTATTTACCAGGCTTCCTAGAACCAAGCAGACAGCTTAGGCAATTTGCTGAAATGTCCAAACCTGGAGTCTTGCTAAAGTCTCACCAAAGCTCTTGTTTCTGCTGAGGTCTGAAGTGAAGTGTCCCTCATATGCTCTTGTTTGAAAAACCAGCATCTCACTGGTGGTGTGTGCTTGGAAATTTGTGGAACTCTGAGGAGGTGGAGCTTTCTGGAGGAAGTGGGCAACTGACTGGCAGTGGGCCTTGGGGTTTTATGCCCAGCCTCACTTCCTTTTTACAGTCTGCTTCCTGACTACCTGACCACTGCACTATGACCACCTGGCCTCCTGCTGTGGCCTCTCCAACACAAGGGACTATATCCCTTAAAACTGAAAGCCAGAGGAAGCCGCTCTCCCTTGAATGCTTCCTGTCCTGTATTTGATTGCAGTGGCAAGAAAATCAACAGTATTATTTTGTTCTTGGGAGTTTCAGAGGAAGAATCCCAAATCTTCACAGGTGCAGGAGAAGGACAGGGAAGAATTCAAGCGGGTGTTCCAAATTGGTACTGGCTAGCCACCAAACCAGGGAGCTCTGGCAAATGCTTCAACCACACACACTACCCCACAATCAGTAATCCAGCTCAGAGATTCCAGGAAAAGGGGCTGAGGTCAAGGGAAGTTGGTACTTACTCAAGAGGGTATGATGAGTGGGCTCTCAGAGTGACATGGAGGCCTTGGGGTGTTAGGGTGGGCTTCATCTTTGCATTCATGTGGTGAATACCAGCTCAGGTCTATGCCTGAGTTTTCAGCCATAAAATCAGCATCGCTCATAGACTTGGTGGTCATGGTCAGATAAATTAGCTTCCTGTAAGTGCTAGAATTGTGAAAATACCTCTGCAGATGTGAGGAGCAACCCCTACCTCAGATGCTCACAGCTGCCTTGGCCTATGAGCAACAGAGGCATAGATAGGGTGTTCACCCATCCACAAATGCCTGCTGGCCAACAGGCACAAGTACAGAACTCAGGAAGCTTGTTTCTTCCCATGGGACTGTGAGCTGGCTTGTGGCCAAAACAAGGTGGGGTACCAGTCAGGATGGCCACAAAGCTCATCTCCCCAACACAGCAGATGCTGGCATGGCTGTGAGGTTGTCTGGCCAGTGTCTCATGTGCAGGTTCACTAAAGATCATCTCTGCAGCTCGAAGGGTTGTTGCCATGTGAGGCCAGGAGCGTGTTTAGACAAGATGGCTCCCAAACCTAGGAGGAGCAGGAAATCCATGGGAGCCAGATCTTGGTAAATTCCTCCAAAGAAAGCATTTGCCCCTGGCTGTTGGGAAGTGAAAGCTTTCTGCAAAGACATTTGGTTCCCTGCCTTTGGCTGTCTGACAACTGAGACAATTGTTCCCAAGGAATTGGAATCCCCTCACACTGGTAGAAAGAAAAGGCTGGTGCCATCCCCAGGAGGACTGGCCTCCAGAAAGAGATTTCACACAGTTCTGATAACTTGCCAGACAAGTATGCGGGAGAGCCTTGAGCCAAGACAATGCTGGCCAGTGATGGGCAGAGCCTTACTTTAGGAGAAATGCTTGGTTATGTGTGACTCTTGCCTTCAGTTTAAAACTAAACCTCACAGCCTGAGGGAGTGTGCAGTCCCTGGACCTCTCTGTTTCTTTCCCCAAAGTGGCCATAGTCAATAAATCTTTCTGTTTTTTTTTTTTTCCCCAAGTCTGACATACTTATTGAGGACTGATAGGCAGCCTAGTCTAGTTGGGGTTACCAAGGCCCAGGCGTTGATAGTATTTCTAATGACAAGATCCAGCTCTTGGTGTCCTTCTCTGGGACTGCTCTTAGCTGGACAGAGCCACTAGCCTATCTCCACCTTCACCAGTGTGGTGTTTTGAATGAAAGTGGCCCCCATAGCCCCATAGGGAATGAAATGTGTGGCCTTGCTGGAGTAGAGGTGGCCTTGTGGGAGAAATTTGAGGTGGCTGGGCTTTGAGGTTTCAGAAACTCAAGCCTGGCCCAGTTCCCCTCTCTCCTACTCCTGTAAATCTGGATGTGGAACTCCCCGCTACCTCTCCATTATGGCTCAGTTCCTCCTCCCATACATAGCCTTGCTTCTGCCCCACTTCCTGCCACAGGTATTCCTTCTTCGTAGAAACTTCCTGCTCCATGCCTTGTCTCAGCATCCTTTCTAGAGAGTCCAGTGTGCCTCAGCACTAGACACCTGGAGAGTGTGTGAGTGTGAGGGGCTGGGCTGGCTGTGTGTGCTAGCCGTGTGGTTCTTATTTTTTGCCACAGGGAGGTGTATGGGTAACTCATTTCAGACTCTCATCTTCAAGAAGTAAATGTGTACTGCCCTCCTCCTGCCTCTGCTCAAGAGTTAGCACAGTGGTCTATTCTCAGCGCTCTACTGGTCTGAGGGTCAATCACAAGGGTTGGCCACACACAGAGTCCTCTGGCCCTGGTCACCAGCTTCTCCCCGGATGAGTCATTTGAGGACGTTAGCAGCTTGCACCATTTTCCTTCCAGCTGTGGTCCCTGGGCTCCCACCATCCTCTGCATCACATCTATCCTGGACACAAAGCCGCAAAGCAGATCTCAGCTCATCGCTAGAAGCTTTCAATGGCTCTTCTGCTTCTGGACTACTAAAACTCTGGACTATTTAACTCAAGCTGTGATCTTCTTAGCAGCCTGGCCCCCACACTCCAGGCACCACAGAGCCAGGCGCTGGTGACATAGCATCAAACAGAACAGAGTAGGTGGTGGCAAATACCTGTCACACGGCTATGGACAGAAAAAGGAAGTGTTCCATGTAGATAAGGAGAGGAGCAGGGAGCTGGGTGGAGAGGGGTCTTGTTGACTGAGGTTTTATGTCCCACCTGGTCTGCAGCTGTTAAGTCCCAAAGAATCACACAGAGGTCTACATTAGTTATAAACTGATTGGCCCATTAGCTCAGGCTTCTTATTAGCTAATTCTTATAACTTAAATTAGCCCATAATTCTTGTATATGTTAGCCACATGGCTCAGTACCTTTTTCTGCAAAACAGTCATATCTTGCTTGCTCTGTGCCTGGATCATGACTGCAGACTGCTGAATTCCCTTCCCAGAATTCCCCTATTCTCATTGCCCCACCTATACTTCCTGCCTGGCTACCTCAGCATTTTATTAAACAAGTACAGGAAACAAATGTTTTCAAGGTAAAACCATTGTCCCACAGCAGGGTCTATTATCAACGTGGCTTTCTGTAGCCAGGAGGACACACAGAGTGTGTGTGCCAGGGAAGGTGGCAGGAGAGGACCAAGGGCAAAGGCCTTGAGGCGAGAGTGTACTCAACACACAGCAGGATGAGGGAAGGGCGTGCAAGAGACTCCAAGCGGGTGAGGACTTCGGGGTCACAGGATGCACTTGAGCTGAATTCAGAAGAAGGTAGGGACCATCTGAGTGTGACCACAACAGCCGTGTGAGCTGGCGTGTCTTCACAGGTGAAGAGGGTAGAGTGGGCTTTGGGCTAGGATGGCCACCATGTAGGAAGGAAAAGCAGTCTGACCCCAGAGGACAGTGGAGCTGACCAGGGTTGCCAAAGGTGGGCTAAGGCGCACAGGAGAGGCTCAGTGCTAACTGCAAGGCTAGGCCCTGAGTGCTGGGATATGGAGCCTTTGGGTGGAGACGACATCATTGTAACTTGGATACGTCAAGTTCAAAATTTCACCTCCTGCCACACTCTTGCACTCAAACTGTTTATCCGTTAGCGCCCTGAAAAGTGACCTTATTTTACCCCAGGGCCTTTGCACTTGCTGTATCCGCTCACACATAGAAGCGGGGTTCTGAGGAATGAGAAACCCTTAGGGCTCTGACTACCAGGCACCTTCTCCTCTCAGGTTCCAGGGTGACTGTCAATTCCTGCCTATGCTGAGAACAGTTTGAAACTGCATCTCCCCTTCCCTTGTTTCTAATAATGTTTCTCGCCATCCATCACTGCTAGTTTGTCAGATGTAAGAGTTAGAATCCTGTCTCTGGGGCTGCCTGACAGCAGCTCGGAGCCTGGCATGTGCTGGATGCTCCATAAACATTTGTTAAGGTAACTTAACGATGAATGAGAATAATTTCTCTGTGCCCCAGTGGCTTCCTGCCACAGAGAGATGTCACTGCTGATTAGTCTGGTGGAAAGAAACCAAGCTCAGATAAGGCCCAGGGTGGCTGGGGTGGGGGTAGGAGCAGAGACAGGATGTGGCAGGAAGGGCCGTGCAAGGTCGACTAAATAGAACTGGGCAGACAGAGAACTCTGCTTAGCATGATCAGGGAGGGACTGGGGGAGGCCCTGGGGGAAGGAGCAGAGGCAGAGGGTGCAGGCCCAGGCCAGAGTGGGGACCCCAACATTCCAGCAGCTC
>LOEQ01005137.1:72807-95734 GCA_001685075.1 Bramus lutescens
GGCTGTATTAAGTCATCTGTCAGAAAGGGCAGAGACAAGTCTGGGAACTGCTGCCTGGCTTTGAGAGTGATTAATTGCGCAGCATGAAGGTGTGTGGTTCATTGACCCTTTGCCATGGCATATTAGCTACTCTTTGCTGCTGGAACAAAACACCACGCCTAAGAGAGGCTTACAGAATATAGGGTTTGTTTGGGCTTGTGGTTCCATAATGGCAGCGAAGCGTGGCAGTGGGGAGCTAGAGCAGATGCTGAGAGATCCCATCTTTAACCAGAACATGAAGCAAAGTAAACTGGAAGGTAGGTGAGGATATTAACCTCACTGCCTGCCCCCCCCCAGGCTCCACCTCCTAAAGGCTCCATGAGCGCCAAACACCATCCCCAACCAGGGACTAAGTGTTCAGACACCTGAGCCTCTGTGGGCGGGACATTGCTCTCATTGAAACCATGATGCCCAATGTTCTGAGTAAAAAATCTGCAAGCTACAGGAGCTGAGAGATGCTCTTCACTGGTGATGTACTGAAGAAGCTGTCTCCTTCCCATCAGAACAGGCAGCGGGTCTGTAACACGGGCTCAGCGCATAATCCTTGGATTAGTTTATTAGGGCTGTCACGGCAAACTGCCACGGACTAGGTGGCTCAAAGGATACTCTTGCTTCGTAGCTGTGGAGCCAGAATGCTGAAGTCCATGTGTAGGATCTGTTCTGAGTCTGTCTCCTCAGGGTAGCTCCCTTCCCGTGTGTCTCTTAAGAGAGTCTGCTCTCTGCCCTCTCTAAGCGCATACTTCTGTGTCTCGCGAGATTGTCTCACGAGATCTCTAGCCATCTTGGTTTAGAGTCCATTCTTGTGGCCCCCTTTAAATGGAATGTTCCCGGAAATTTTCTACCTGCCCCTCTAAAAGACTGTGTTCAGGCTCTAGGAATTAGGACTCAGCATTTACATTTTGGGGGGAACGTGACAAAACTCACGCTTGCCTTCAGTTTGTGGAAAACAAACTGAAGTTTGGCTACATCCTGGGTTATGTGGGGTCCCTTTTGGCCAATAACTCAATAGATATAACCCAGTCCCAGTCCTGGAAGTTTCGTGCAGTGACAAGAGATGACCCACTGAGGCTCTGTCTCCCCCGATATTTTGTGACTTTATTTAGATCACCTTCATTTATGTATATATCTTAGGAAGTAACTGCCGTATAAGGCTTCCATATTACCCCTCAAAAGGCCTTGGGTTTTAGCTGTCATTCCCCATATTCACACCCTTGGCCCTGTCTTCCCCACTTGATCAATCTATTTTATTTCCTTTTCCCAGGGAGATCTATCTGACCCTCCCAGCCCCCATCCCTTACTTTGTACCTAACCTCTGAAGTTCAGTGGATTGTAGCTTGGTTACCATTGGCTTAACAGCTAATATCCACATTTAAGACAGCACAAACCTTTCTAGGTCTGGGTTACATCATTCGGGATAATTTTTTTTCTAATTCCATCCATTTACCTGATGATTTCATTTTTTTAAACATCTAGGTAGTACATCGTGTAAATGTACTCCATTTTCTTTATCCATTTTTCTGTCAAGGGACAGCTAAGTTGTTTCTAATTTCTGGCTATTATGAATAGCGCAGCAGTAACATGGTTGAACAAGTGTCTCTGTGGTAGGATGGAGCGTCCTTTGAGTATATGCTCCAGAGTGCTATAGCTGGATCTAGGGGTAGATCAATTCTCATCTTCCTGAGGGAGTGTTATACTGGTTTCCATAGTGACTGTACAAGTTTGCAATCCCACCAGCAATGGAGGAGTGTTGCCCTTGTTCCACATCCTCACCAGCGTGAGCTGTCACTTACGTTATTGATCTTAGCCATTTTGATAGGCGTAAGAAAAAATCTTGAAGTAATTTTGATTTGCATTTCCCCGATGACTAAAAATATTGGGCATTTCAGAGATTTTCTGCCACTTAAGTTTCTTTTTTGAGAATTTTCTGTTTAGATCTGTACCCCATGTTTTAATTAGGTTATATGTTCTCTTGCTGTCTGTTTTATTAAACATCAGATATATAGTTGGTAAAAATCTTTTCCCATTCTGTAGGCTGCTGTTTTGTCTGAATGGTGGTGTCCTTTGCTGCACAGAAGCCTTCTCAGTTCCATGAGGTCCCTTTTATTAATTGTTGATCTGAGTGCCTGTGTTAATGGTGTTCTGTTTGAAAAGTCTTTTCCTGTGCCAGTGAGTTTTAGGCTATTCCCTATGTTCCCTATTCTACCAGGTTCAGTGTATCTGGTTTTATGTTTAGGTCTTTGGTCCATTTGGACTGAGTTTGTGTAAGGTGATCACTGTGGATCTGTTTGGATTCTACTTAATTCAGCCGTCCAGTTTAACCAGCACCATTTGTTGAAGATTCTGTCTTTTTTAGGGCATGTTTCTGGCTTCTTTATAAAAAGAAATCAGGTGTCCATAGGTGTGCGGATTTGTGTCTGAGTGTTTAATTCTACTCCATTGATCAATGCGTTTTTACTACTATAGCTCTATACAGTACAACCTGAAATCAGGACTGTGGGACCTCCAGGAATTCTTTAATATTTCAAGATTTCTTTATCTGGATTTTTCATGTTTCCATATGAAGCTGAAATTTTTATTTCAAGATACATGAAGAATTGTGCTGGAATTTTGAGGGTGATTCCACTGAATCTGCAGATTTCTTTTGATAAGGTGACCATTTTTATTGTTAATCCTAAGAACCCAAGGAGATCTTTTCATCTCCTAATATCTTCTTCAATTTCTTTCTTCAAGTCCTTGAAGTTTTTGCCACACAAGTTTTCCACTTGCTTGGCTAGAGACACTCCCAGATGTTTTATATTGTTTGACACTTTTGTGAGAAGCGTTGCCCCGATTTCTTTCTCAGTCTGTTTGTCATCTGTATACAGCAGGGCTGCTGATTTTTGTGAGTTAATTTTATATCCAGCTTCTTTGATGAAAGTGTTGATCAGTGGCAGGAGTTCCCTGGTGGAAATTTTAGGGTCCCTTATGTATACTGTCAGATCACCTACAAATAAAGATTCTTTGACTTCCTCCTTTCCAATTCATAGCCCTTGATCTCCTTCAGTATTCTTATTGCTTTAGTTAAGACTTCAGGTACTGTATGGAATAGGCATGGAAAGAATGGACAATATTGTTCCTGATTTTATTGAAATTACTTTGTGTTTCTCTCCATTTAAGTTGATGTATCTTTTCTTTGTTCTGTATATTTAGTGTTTTGATTATGATGTGCAGCAAGTGAGGGGGGATTTCTTTTCTGCTACAGTCTATTTGATGTTCTATGTGCTTCGAGAACTTTAGTCCAGAATCTTAATCTAGATTTTGTTGGAAGTATTTTTCTGTGCTTTTGACCTGGATTTCTTCTTCCTCTATTCTGATTATTCTTCTTCTTTTTTTTTTTTTCGTACTGTCCCAGATTTCTGGATGTTTTGTGTCAGGATTTTTTTTTCATTTAAAGTTCTCTTTGACTGAGGTATCTATTTCTTCTATTGGGTTTCAATGCCTGAAATTCTCTTATCCAATCTCCTAGTCTCATCCTCAGTTCAGTAGCAGACCACCTGCTGAGGACTCTCCTCTCTCCCTGCTCCCAACTCCAGTGGATCACATGTATTTTCTCTTTCAACCTTCCTTTCTTCCTCTCATTGATTTATCCCAGTCCCCAGCCCCAGCAGGTATTCCCTGGGAATCCACAGACCACATGGGCTAGGGAAGTAGGTAGCCCAATACAATCCTGCAGCCTCACCCCCATCTTGGTATCAGGCTACTTGCTGTGGCCTCCCCCTCCTCTCCGCTCCCTTCTCCAAGGATCGCACAGACCTCCTGAAACCTTCCTTTCCACTCATCCTGTTATCCCAGTCCCCAGCTCCAGTTCCAGCAAATATTCCCTGGGAACCCACCATCCAAGCCTGCCAGAGAAGCAAGTAGGCCAGAGAAGCAGGTAGGAGATACACCCCCAGGCTCACTTCAGCTCTGTAGCAGACTACCTTCGGTGGTCTCTCCTCCCTCTCTGTCCCCATTCCCTGGGGGCTAAGCAGATCCTGGTTGAATACCCTGTTTTACTCCCTCTTTTAGGCCCTCAGAACCCTGCACCACCTCCATTCTTAAGTGTCTGCTCCCAATACCCAGAAACACATTTACCCAAAACCCCCTAGTGGCTATTCCTAGCAGGATCCCATAAGACTTCCCTATCAGGCAACACACAGCCCACACACCTTCCTATGAACCAGAGAGGGCAACAGAGACCAGGGAAAACAATTCCTGCCCAACAGAGATGAGATTAGATATCAGCACTTAGAACTAGAATCTTCACAAACCCAGGTGCCTAGATGCCAGTGTAAAAGCACAATGAATAGCAACCAAGACAATATGTTCCCCCTGGAGCCCAGCATCCCCACCACAACAGGCCCCAAGAACTGCAAAGACCTTAGAGTAGACTTTCTGAATATGACAGAGGTCCTCAAAGAGGTAATGAATGAATCCCTTAAAGAAATCTATGAACACACACAGTGGAAGGAAATGAACAAAGCCATCCAAGACCTGAAAGTGGAAATAGAATCAACAAAGAACACCCGAATTGAGGGAAATCTAGGAGCTCAAACAGGAACCTCAGAGGCAAGCTTCAGTCACAGAATTCAGGAGACGAAAGAGAGCTGGGGTGAAACTGGGGGACTGAACTTGGAGGAGAGTGAAGATCTGAAGTCGGCCTACCTGCTTCACTGGCTGGCATGCTGTAATTAATTTTCTAACCAAGAAGTCTTGCTAAAGACAATCAATCTCTTTTCCCATCTTCTCTTGGAAGTTTTGTTTTGTTCTTGTTCTTGTTTTGGCTAGTGCCCATGTATGCTGTCTTAGTTAGGGTTTCTAATGCTTTGATGAAACACCATGACCAAAAACAAGTTGGGAAAACAAGGGTTTATTTGGCTTACACTTTTACCTCATGGCCCATCATTGAAGGGAATTGATTAGGAATGCATATGAATAAAGGAACCTGGAGGCAGGAGCTGATGCAGAGGCCATGGAGTGGTCCTGCTTACTGGTTTGCTCCCCTTAGCTTATTCAGCCTAGTTTCTTATAGAATCCAGGATCACCAACCTAGGTATGGAACCGCCCACAATGGGCTGAGCCCTCCCACATCCGTTACTAATTAAGAAAAATGTCCTAGATCCAGATCTTACGGAGGCATTTTTTTTCAATTGTTGTTCCCTCTCTTCTGTGTCAAGACAAATCTATGTCAAGCTGACAGAAAACTAGCCACCATATATGCCAAACAAATGGACAAATTTGCATACAATACAGGGATTTTGACTGCACAGACCTCTTCCCTCTGCACAGAGCTCTGAATAAACGAACGGACAGAAAACTCAGAGTTTCAGACTGAGCCTGTCCTATGTCTGTCTCTGTCACATCCTTGGCTAATGCTGTCTGAGAGTCATTATTTGTCCCACCAACACAAACCGAGAATAGAACATTAAATCCAGGTTTTATAAACTGTGTTTTTTTTTTCTCCATCTTTTCCTATACTTTGAGTCTGGAATCCTAGGGTGTACCTGGCATCTTCCCTTAGAGCGATATGAAAAAGGTCTTTTCTCACCAGGGCTCGGCTCAGATTGGCTCCAGGCTTCTGAACGTTAGATGCTCTGCTGCCAAAAGCCGACATTTCTGTAGGGCTCGGTGGTGAGCCTGAGTCAGAAGCAGACAGGTTGGGAACCAAGGGCACTCCTCTTACTAAAGCTGAGGCTATATAAAATAGCCTTGCAGGATAGATGCTGGGCTGGCCCAAGTGAGGCAAATGGGCGAGTGACCAAGCTCTGTTTTCAAAGAATGCACAGCTACTTATCCTCAATGGTGGGGAATGAGACCCTAGGGAAGACCGAGCAGAGGTTGCCCTGGGACCACAAAACCCTACCTCGATTGGTCTGTCCTGTTTTGGGGATGGTCCTTGGAGATTCCTCTTGTCACTAGATCTCTGCCCAGTTTTCAGCTTAAGCCGATGGTGATGAGCCTCCCACTGGAGGAAAGAGGGATATGCACTATCCACCATCCTGGCTGATAAGTGATTCGGAAGGTGGACCCTGGTCATGAGAAGACTATTACCCTCTTCCTGACTCTAACTCTGAAGAACAGGAAAGGGTGCTGGCTTAGAGGTGGAGGTGAACCAAATATCTGGCCATAGGAAAGCCACTCACTCCCAAGAAGTGGAAATTGTAAGCTGAGACTCCCAAGGCTGGCCCATCTGCAGCTGCTGCCCCAACTCTGTCCCGCTCCTTTCTCAGCCTTTGAAATTGTGATATTTCAAAGGTACAGCCTGATCCATAGCCTACTTACTGCAGGTGGTGGGAACTGGACCAAGGCTCTCCAAGGAGGATGGGCAGCATCAGCTGGGGACAACTAGAAGGACCATTTGCTGACAGAGGGAGTGTCGGAATATGTCACTGAAGCAAGCAGGCAGGGAACTTTGTTCTCATAAAGGTTGTTCCCCAGGTCAGCTCAGGTATAGTGTAGCCACAAATGCAGTGGCAGTGCCGGATTAAGAGCAAAGAATTGGGTTTGGGGACCACACAGCCGCAGTTTGAGGCTGTTGACTCCGACTTACTGACTATGATTAGGGGTAGGTTGGTTTAGTGGCGCCTCAGTTTCTTCATTATACAATGTGGAGATTGCACTGTTGCCCTGTAAGAGTCTGAGTATAATAATCTGGGTAAGTGCTGCCTTAGATTGTTTTCCTGATGCTGTTTCTTTTGCCCCCAAAAAGGTAACTTAAGAGCGAAGGGTTTCTTCTGGTTCCCAGTTCAAGGGTGCAGCCCATTGTGGCCGAAAGTGCATGCTTCAGAAGTACAGTTCAAGAGTGCAGTCGGTCATGGCTGGGAGCTTAAGACAGCAGGAGCTTGAAGCCCATCACATCTACAGTTTCGAACACAGAATGGCTGAATGCTACCCCTCAGCTCCCTTTCTCCACTCACACAGCCAGGGAACGGCACCAACCACCAGGGGTAGACTGTCCCACTGGATCAAGGCAATCACCCACAGGCATGCTCGCCCAGTCTCCCCAGGGATTCTAGAGCCTGTCAAGTTGACAGTTAAACCTTAGCATCAAAAGTGCTTAGTATCATGATTTCATTCATAAAATCATACCAGAGAAATGCACTGATTTCTGACAGAGTCACCAGCCCAATTTCCATGGGCAAGACATGCCAGTAAATGAAATCAATCAAAATTCTGGCTTGCACTCAGCAGTCCTCTCTACCTCCACTACTGAGTTTATGACCATGCTTTGGTGCAGGCCCTTCAGAAGTTAACAAGTCGTTCACAGCAAAGCCAGCAATACAAGCAAGCCTAGGTTGACAGGACACACTGGCCTTTGAGAACCCTCAGGTAGGCTCTCTTCACCCACTATGACTGACAGTGTCAGGTCAGTTCCACCAAGCGGAAGAGGACTAGCTGACGTCTTAGCCTGGAAGTCCTCTGTTTGAAGCCAGAGACTTCCGCTGTGAACATGGGTGTGTTCTGGAATGGCCCCTGGAAACCAGAGGTGGAATCAGGCTGAATGGGGAGAAATCTGAAAGGCCCGATACACCCTTAGTTCTTACAGCCCGGCTGCCTGAAATCTTGTGGTTGCTCTTCTGGACTGGATGGAAAAAACATGCACGGGATGGTGAAGCAACTCGAGATGTTAACCCCAGAGTGCATAGAAGTCATCAATTGTGTTACTGTGATAGAAAATGTGACAAGGGAATTTGAAGAACCATGGACACCCCGACTAAGACAGTCATCCTGTGGAAAATTCTAGCAATGCTGTAATGAGCCATTTCCTAATTCAACTGAACCGAAGGCCCCCACTGTCTTGGAAAATTGGGTCATATCCTTGTGCACTCATCTCAGGCACCCTGCCAGGCTGAGCACAACAGTGTGGATGGAATATTCTCCCCGACTTAGCTGAGGACACCCATTTGTTTCTGGCTTAATCCGTTCTCCACGTGTCCTTAACTAGTTACCACCTGGGGTCTGCGTGTGCGTCATTTACAGTATTCACTGGGAAGGAACACTTAGCAATATCTGAATACCTGGTGGGTCAGATGATACAGCACCCCGAGGGATGGCAAGTGAGCATTGGCACCATTGCTTGCTGTGAGTCAGGCAATGGCTCTGTTTACGGTGGAGCAAGCTCTACATGGCAAGCTGTGTAACTCATCCTGGCCTGATAATTATGAATACAAATGATTAATACAAGCTATAGAATAATGATTACTATTGCAAGTTACTGCCATGAATTAACTGTAAATAATTTACACATACTGTATTATTTAATCACCACCAACCCTATGTGAGGTAGATGAAATTATTATTTCTATAGGTATCCTGATTGGTTTTTTTTCTAAGTTGATGCAAACCTATACACACCTGGGAAAAGAAAACCTTTGTGGAGAAAATGCCTTCCTCAGGTTGGCCTGAAGATACATCTGTGGTTCGTTTTCTTCATTGATGGTTGTGTGGGAGGGCCCTGCACACTGGGGATGGAGCCTTCCGTAGGTAGGCGGGTTCTGGGTTGAATGACAACGCAGGATGAGAAAATCATGAGTGGGCCAGTGAGCAGCGCTGCTCCATGGCCTCAGCCTCAGCTGTTGCCTCCAGGTTCCTCTATTGTGTTCCTCCCTGACTTCCCTCACTGGAGCGTGATCCGAGAGTTGGGAGCTGAAATCAGCCCTTCCCTTCCTGGGTCACTTTTGGTCAGGGTGTTTAGCACAGCAATAAAAACCCTAGCTGAAGCAGCAGGTAAGGTAATTGGAGCCTGTGCCCCCATCTGCTTACAAGCTGGGGCGCTTATAGGACAGAAGTGGGGAAGTGGGGAAGGATGGACGATGGCGTCAAATGGTAACCCTGCTCTCTCTCTTTCCTCAAGGTCAGCCATTGCTAGGAGTGACCCAAGAATGGCGAGTTGGGAATAGAGCAGAGTCAGGTAATGGATCTCTCATGGCAACAGTCATCTGTAACTCCAGTTCCAGGGGACCTGATGCCCTCTGCCATGAGTGTGCACCACATGCATGTGAACATATGCATACACTCAGGCACATACATGCACATAAAATAAATACATTTTCTTTAAGTTTATAAGGCAGAAAAAAATTAAAATGAAAAATGGTGAAAGAAAATAGCAAGTGGTCTACCTAACCTGCCAAATTATAAAGTGAAGAGGATGATTAAAACTATGCACTGGGGATGTCAGCAGATAGAATGTTAGAACAGGATTCAGACATGGGTCCATGTGTACGAGGCCTTTGGGACAGATGGGTTTCATATAGCTAGAAAGAGGAATGGATGCTTTGTCTTGACTGGAGAAGCTTGCTCTTCCAGTGCTACTGAAATGAGAAAATTAAACACCCACAACCCTCTGGCCCACACACAAATGAGATGCACTAAAGAATTCTCCATTTATGGCGGTAATATTATGCACATGGGAATGGGATTATTTTGGAATAAATTAAGCCCTCAGGTGGATAGGGTAAAAAGAAATACCAGGACTAAAAAAAAAACACTTACAGATGTGTAACGTAATTAAATTGTATACAGAACCACTGTTTACAGATGTGTAACACACAATTAAATATTGTATGCAAAAACACCATTTGCAGATGTGTAACGTAATTAAATTGTATACAAAAGCGCCTATAAAGAAAGCTAAAAAGAATTTTTTCAGACTGCTGAATATTTGAAAGTTTTCATAATAAATTTCTGAGGAAAAAAGCAACAGTCTAAGAGAAAATGTTTATGGTACAAATTATAGCAGGATTAATATTCGAAATACATAAAAACCTCCTCTAAATTATAAAACATGAAAAATAGAGAAGGAATACAGATTAGCAATTAACATAAAAACAAATGCCAACAGACTATAAATGCATAAAACTTGGTTCATTTTGACTAGTAATCAGGGAAACAGAAATTAAATCAACAATTAGTTCACATTTGATATCCACTGGATAGGAAATAATTAAACATATTGATCATAGTCCAGTACTGCTGAAGGGACCGTACTCTCATGCTGCCGTTGGGATACTCATTGCCTCCGGGAAGGCAGCTAGGAACTCTCAGCAGCATTTTAAATGCTCACAACACTTTGTCCAAATATTCTGTGTCTTAGAATTTATTCCAAAGAAAACTTATTTTTATCAAGATTAACACCTCTCTCACTAGAGGAATCATTAAATAAGCTATTGATATACATAAACTGTGGCAAATAGCAGGAATATGGTGTGTGTGTGTGTGTGTGTGTGTGTGTGTGTGTGTAAAACAATATTTCAAGGGCATTTTCTTTTGCCTGTGAGAAAAGCCACTGAGAAATCAACTTACGGAAAATGTTTCTCATTTTGTTTATGTTATTTTCCAGTGTGTGTTCTCATGTCCCGTTGGTACATGCGTACATGCACATGAATACAGGTGCCCTGGGGGCCAGAGATGTTGGATCCCTTTGGGTCTAGAGTTACAGATAGTTGAGCTGCCCAACACGCATGCGCATGTTGGAAACCGACCATGGATCCTTCGGAAGAGCATCAGCTGCCTTTCATTGAGCCATCTCTCCAGTCACGGTTCCTGTTTCAACAGGGTGAGGTAGGGCCCTAGCAGCTCCCATCCATGACCGTTGACTGATGAAGCCTTTGAAGAGTAGGTTACTGCAGCTCTGTGAGCTCAGGACTGCAAAAAGTCATGTCATGCCTGGAAGACACGGCTCTTCTCCTCCCCTCCGACTCTCACACCCTCGCTACTTCATCGTGCTCAGTGTTCCTTGAACCTGTCGGGATGGCGTGGGTGAGGAATAAATGTCCTGTTTAGGGGTGAACACTCAGCCCTCACTGTTTCTCAGGACCCCGAACAGTCAAAGAACAAATCTAATTGATGAGTAAGCACGAGCTACTTCAAAGAGGATGAAAAGGAATAATTTAAGAGAGCTTTCCTGAGCCCACAGCAAGGGTTCTGGATTGTGGATTAGCTGGCCCGTCATGGGCAAGCAAGAACAGTGTGGAGCAAATGGAGAAAACTGAGAAAAGAACAGGAAAGAACACGCAGACGATTCCCTCCGTGGGGAGCAGTACGGAGAGTAAAATATCTAGAAAGGTTCTCTGTAGCATGCTAGAGTTGGTCCTTACTCACTGAAGTCTTCGGTGGAGGTGTGGCTGAGCCCTGCTTCTTCTGTAATCCCTGTTATTTCTTCTTTGGCGTTTAATCCCCTGAATTTAACTGGAGATGTGCCTCACTGTGACAAAGACTACGTCTCAGCTTATTCTGCAGCCCTTGTCTCCCTGTAACTAAGTTTTAGCCAATTGGGCTGAAAGCAGAAGAGTAAAATCCTGGCCTTGAACTCACAGACATCCACTTGCCTCTGTTCCCGAAACAGATGAGACCAAGGAAGAATTTTCCCTGATCTCTTTACACACACACACACGCACAAGCACACACACATGCACAGATTCACAGACTAACACACTTAACACAGATAGACATACACACTTACAGACAGGCAGACACACATGCATACACACACATGTACAGACTCACAGACAAATACACATACACAGATAGGCATATATACTTAACACAGACACATAATATATGTGCACATAATATACACACAGATACACACAAACACATACATATATGTGCACATACATAGACACACACAATACACATAAACAGACATACATAAATGCATGCATAGACATACACATATACACACAAATACACACAGAGACATGCACACAGAAAAACACATTCACACACAGACACAAACTTCTAAAAATATACAGATGTACACACAGACACATGCCCACACACTGACATACATACAGATACACACAACCACATAAATACACACATAACAAGTGCATACATCTGTTGAAAGCATGATCCCTCAGTAAAAGGCAGTGCTGATAACTGGCTGGATTTAACCACTCTACATTGTACAAAAATGCCACACTATTTGTCCACGTTTACAAACAAAAACAGTATTGAAATAAACATTCTCCATGTCAAATTACTAGTTGAAGAAGGAGTTCACAGGTGACATGTGGGCTTCACATACTTGCCCTCCCCACAGCCAACACGTGTCCCTACTTTGCCATTGCAGTGCGAAGGGCCAGCTGCTTGTCCTTGTGTTTAGAGACGTGAGCACAAGCCTCGCCAAGCATCCTTTCTGTCCCACTGATGTGGGAAGCCCTAACAGAAGAAAGGCAATGCAGTGTCGGAGCGAAATAGTTCATCATCATAAACACAGTATAAAAAAGCCTGGGTTTTATTTTAACAGCAAAACATCCCCACTACTATAGATAATGCAGAGTTTGGATTCCACAAGAAAGATAAGCAATAGAAGAAATCCGCTCTCGTGTAAACACAGATAATGTGATGTCTCCCCTTGTCTCGGGGGTAGAGATATCTGAGGTGTCATCTATCCACGTGAGATTATTTGTACTCTAGTCTCTAAGTCTGCAACAGCTATGTTATTGCTGTGGGTGAATTTCCAGTGAGAGAGAGGGAGAGAGAGAGAGAGAGCGCGCGCACTGGATGTGAGTGTCTGGAAGAAGACTCTCACGTGGTGAGGCTGGGTGGAATTTGTGGGGAAAGTGAGCCCCCTTATCTTTGCATTAACCTTCAAGGCTGCCTCTGGTCATCCGGAATGTACTTCATATAGGGCTTGCTGACAGTGAGCTTTGGGACACTTATGGGCGAGAAGTGTGGGGACCAGGTCTCGTTCAGTGTGGCTCGCTGCCTGATCCCATGGAGCCATGGAGAAACGTCATTTGCTTGGTCTCCAGTGCCAGCACTGCAGGGGTGGAACAGGCAATGCCCAGAGCTCTAGGACTCAGTCAATTCCCTGTGGGTTCTTGTTTGTTTGTTTGTTTAAACATGGAAATAAGGATGCTAACTTTTGTTTGAAAATGACCAGTGACTTTAGGAGAGAAGGAGCGGGGAGGGTTTGAAAGCCTTTATCTTTAAATTGACTCTTTGGATTGACTTGAGTTCTGTCGTGGGTTTGGTTGGCTGTGTAAATTTTGACCAGTTTGATAAATGATATTGGAGACGTAGGAGCTCAATTGAAAACAACCTAAGGTCACAACCCCTTCATTCTTCGGAGGTCACCATTCTGCATTAGTGTTTTCACTTTGTGTCTTTTGAGGAAAGTCCGGGAGGCCAGAGGACAGGAAAGTGTAAGGACCCCAGGTTCTGCTGTTGTCCTGTATTTTCCTCTTTGAGCTTTCTCGTGTGGTGACCGCTCTGCCCATCCTCTTGGGATCCACCTGGACCCAGTGCCCTGAAAGGGCAAAGCCGGGCAGCCATGACAGTGCCACGCTGTAGAGCATCACTGCTGCATCAGGAGCGAATCAGATTCTTCCCTGAGGATGTCACCTCCCCCAAGAGCCTTTTTTAGTGCAGCACAGTCAGAAGACACTGTAGAAAATCAAGGGGTTCTCTGCTGGGTAAACCACTAGCTGGGGTGAAGAGGGCTAAGTGGGCAGGACAGCTAGCTGCCAGGGAGGGGCACGCACACGCTAGTGCTGGGTGAGAGGAGTCCGTGGAAGGGACAGAGACAAAGACAGTGGACCTTAAATACCTGTCCCTACAGCCACGTGCAGTGAGGGACTTGCCCATAAGTGGCCATGAGATCTCCTCCTTATAATAAACACCCTGGCATGGTGCGATATCTGTTCTTCAATATTTTTGCGATATCTATTCTTCAGTGTTACTAGTCTCTGAGGCACTTGCACACAAAATGAAGCTATCCTGTCTTTAATACGTGTTAGTGTGTGTGTGTATGTGTGTGTGGTGTATATTTATGTGTGTATATATGTGTATGGTATGTGGTGTGTGTGATGTGTATGGATGTGTGTGTATGTGTGTATTATATGTGGTACGTGTGTGTGGTGTATATGTATGTGTGGTATGTGTGTGTTTGTGTGTATGGTATGTGGAGTGTGTGTGTATGGTATGTAGAGTGTGTGTGTGGTGTATATGTGTGTGAGTGTGCACATGCTGCCCCTAAGAGTTCAATTATGTCTTCTGTGTATTAATGGATCCACCACCAAATTACTCTATTACATAACAATTTTGAATTTAAGGATTAGTTATTTTTACAAATCAACCCTATTCCCATCCTTCCTTCTCTAGTCGTCTCCACAATTTCCTTCACCTTCTAGAACTCCTTTCCTAGGAGGGCCCTAGACTATAGAGTGCAGTTTCTCCTTGGCAGAGACGGAAACTGAGGTGTGAGAAGTAGCCACCTGCCCAGAAGTCTCAAAGAGCTCGGGAATAAAGTGAGACCGGAATTCCAGTGCCCTGAGACCATGGGCCGTGCACTCCTATTTCTTTCCTCGCTCAGCCTTCCTATCTCTCCTAGACTCAGTTCACCATGGCAGGCCTCCCTCGGACATTTGAATCAAATCCGGGCATTCTTTATTTCTTCTTCAGTGAAGGCTCTCCTTTTATACAATCTTTTTCATAGCCCACTTATTCTGGGCTGGGCAAGAAACTGCTGGTGTCAGAGGGTAAACCCTCCAAGCATTCCAAAGTCAGGTTTTTGCCACCTTATCTCTCAGCTCAGAGCTGAGGAAATCTGGGACACTTTTTCTGGCGGATCACTGAAGGGATCCGTAGAGAAGGATGCTCCCAAGTCCTCCTAAGCCTGGCTTAAGAAATGCAAGTCATTTTGGAAAAAGAGAAAGGCTGCCACTCTTCAAACCGACGCTTTATCTGCCCCTGAGTCTCTGGCCACAAATACAAAATTAGCTTGAGCAGACAACCCACTCAGCCTCTCCTGGCTTGTCATGTCAAGTCCCATCCTGCAGCACTTTGTATTTGAGAAAGAAGACTGTGTGGAGTAAAAGTCTACTGTCAGAGAGGAGAGAGAAAACAGCCAGATAAGGACTGCAGTGGTGGTGCAGACAGACACCTGGCAAGAAATGCACAGGAGCTGGGAAGTGCGGTTCACCAGCCTCATTTCAGACTCCAGTGCCCAGACAGGCATTCCCCATCTCAATACCCATAGACTGAAAAGGCCGAGAGGAAGGAGCAGAAGGTCCCGCATGATACACGTAACTCTCTTGAAGAGAGAGGCAAGGCTTCAGAAACAGAGGCAGAAGTCAACCGACCATGCCAGAAGCCAAAGCAGCAGCCGGAAGCCCGAGCTTTGGGCCCTTGCATAGTGGATTTTTCTACCCCGGCTGCCAGTCCAAATTACAACACGGAGACTTATTAATTACAAAAGCTCAGCCAGTAGCTCAGGCTTGTTACCAACTAGCGCTTATAACTTAAATGAACCCATTTCTATTAATTCACTTTCTGCCTCGTGGCTTTATCTCCTTTACCCTGTACAGCCCATGCTGCTTTCCTGCTTCCTCCGTCTCTGGCTGGAGACTCTCTGCATCTCTACCCTTCTTCTTCCCAGGGTCCTCTCTGCCCTGAAAGTCCTGCCTAGCTCTTGACCATTTAACTTTTTGTTAACCCAATAAGAAGGTGCCTTGGCAAAGATACATCTTCACGGTGTACAAAAAGATTATTCACATTTCCCCCTTTTGTCTAAATAAAAAGGAAGGATTTTTAACTCTACCATAATAAAACTGCAACAGTAAGAACAATTAAAAGGTAAAAATGTTTGCAATGTTCAGTCCATTTCTATTTGGCATATTTGAAGAAAATACTTCATTATTTATTCTATCCTGATGAGTCCAAAGCTCTGAACCTAATTTACCTTCTATCATAACTAAGAAAAACTATGACTATGACTATGTTGTCTTTAACCCCATCAAATATCTCAGGAGGTTATAATATTACCTTAGTAAACAGGAAATTCAGAGCAAACAAGTTTAAAAACCCCAAGAAATGACAGGCACAACTGGATGCCTGGACAGCCACCCAAGCTTCCTCTGTAACATTGGGGCATCCATCTTTGGCCTACAGGCTTAGACTATCTGACAGACTTTTAGGTGAAGCAGGAGTTTTTGAAGGACTGTCCTATCCTGTCTTGGCAAAGGTCAGCAGTCACTTTTCTTCATGTCCTCCTGGTTTGGTTTGGACAGCATGCTGTCAGCAGGCAATGCCTAAATGGCTGGCTTTGCTACACTGAAAACAAACTCCACACGGAGTTTCTCTGATACTCATCATCCTTTTTTGAAGTAAATTGGTGCTTCCACAGGAAGAAACATAGCTATGTAATGTAAACAAACAAACAAAAACTTACAGGCATCAGAAAAACCTAGATTTAAAGCGAGGCCTCCCTGACCTTAAAACAATTTGGCTCTGCCAATGTGCCTGCTCTGTTCCCTGCTGGCCTTGGGTACCACAGTCAGAAACATCCAGGGTTCTCATAGCTGCTCTGTCCTCTCTCTCTCTCTCTTTCTCCCCTCTCCTGGCCCCTTCTCCTCCTCCTCACTCATCCTCTACTTTGTTTCCTTGCAGAGGTGCTTCACCCCACAGGGCTGTCGACACCAGCGTTTGCAAACATTTCCTGTTTGGTGTGAAAGATCCTCCTCTCTCCTTATTTAGTAATTTCCATTTTTTAATCAAAACTTTCTTTCAGGTCTCTAATATCTACAGGGAAGTGTAAACAGCTGGTGATACTCACAGTGGAGGTGGCAAATACTGTACTAAAGAAACAATATCCAGGAGTCGTAAGCCATGTAAAGACCCAGAACATAAAATATTAAGACCTCAAAGAAGCGAGTCCTGGAGAGGGCGTCATTGGGTCAGAGGCAAGAAAGTGAGGATGTCTTCAGGTCGAATGGGAAAGGAGTGGGGAGAGGAAGTATGGGTAGTTAGTGTGAGGCCTTCTTCACATCTCCATCTAGGGCTCTTCCTTCTTCCAGTACTGGTTCCTGCTCTCAGCTAGAAACTAGCCTGTCTCCTTCTCATCTGACTCAAACTCCTCCTGAATGTCCCACCAGAATGATCTGAGGGATCCTGGCTTCTTTTGTCCCAGGATGACTCACTGATCTGAGCCCTGGAGTGTTTGTGAACACACACACACACACACACAACACTTCTTTTGCCATGACAACAAAAGCAAGATCACCACTAGAAAATGATGTTCCTAGAGACTTAGGTGATTTCTGTCCAAGCCATGGAATAGCAGACACAGTAGGGCCATGAGGACCATTTCTTCCCATTCCCCTGTTTTATTAGCTCAGCTTGATCTTACTTAACTAGAACAGACAGAGGCTTATTAAAATATCATACTGGCCAAGATGTAGTTCTCAGAATAATGTTAGCGTCAAACAAGCAGTTGGAAGATAGCATTGCTCCAGCCTTGGAGAGAAAATGGATGGTGCAGGGCCTGAAGAGATAGTCCAGCAATTAAGAGCATGTACAGCTCTTGTGGAGGCCATGGTTTGGTTCCCAGCACCCATATCAGAGAGCTCTCAACTGCCTATGAATTAGTTATATTTCTATTGCTCTGATAAGACACCGTGACCAAGACAACTTACAGAAGGAAGGGTTTATTTGGGCTTATGGTTCCAGAGGGCTGAGTCCATCACTGGGAGATGCATGGAAGCAGACAGGCATGGTGGCTGGAGCACCGATTCGAGTGGTCATATCGTAAGCCACAAGCAGGAAGCCGAAAGCAAACTTGGGATGGCATGAGGCTTTGAAACCTCAGCGTCTTACCCTACAGTGACATACTTCTTCCAACAACATACTTCCTAAGATCTCCAAACAGTGCCACCAACTGGAGGTGAAACATTCAAATTCCTGAGCCTGGTCACATCTACCATTCAAACCATCACAGGCCACTCTCTGGTCCCTGTAGTCTTGTGACCTAACATAATGCAAAATACTCTTAGTACAATGTTAAAAGTCCTCATGATCTTTTACAACCCCAACACTGTTTAAAACTCCAAAGTCCAAAGCCTATTCTAAGACTCAAGGCAATCTCTTAATTGTAACTCCCTGTAAGCTCAAAAAGCAAATTACATGCTTCCGACAAATATTGACCCAGAGAATAGATTGCCATTCCAAAAGAGAGGAATGGGAGCATCACGAGGAGATGCATACCCTTGGCAAACACCTTGAAACAGCACATTTCATACCACACTAGAGCCCCTAAACAAGTCCAATATTGTACTGAACATACACAGTATGCAGCTTCATCCCTTCATAGCCGCAAAGACGTCTTTGCTTCTCATGGAAAATCTGAAGCACTCAAGCTGAGTGTCTCAGTGGACCAGCTTCTGTTCCTGGAAGACATCTCTAACTAGGCAGGTTCTTTGTAAAGTTAAAACCCAGAGTTTAGGCATGGCTTGAGCCTCAACTTACAATCCTCTAGTGTATACCACTCAATCATAATCGACACATAAGGTTTACTGGGTTGACAATCCCCAGGATCCTTGAGCAAGGCGTAGAAGAAACTCAGCAACAACAGGAATTTCTGAATCTTCAGATTCATGTGTTCAAGATTCCTCAGGTTGGCAGCCCAGTTTCTGGGATTATCTTTTTTTTCCAGGAGGAAACAGAATCACACAGCTTGAAAGTAGCTATAGAGTGGGTGATGGCCATGCGCCAGTCTCCCCAGCTAGAAGAGAAGGAATAGGTGCAGGCATCTTGAGAACTTGCTGCTTGCAGAGGCACCTGAGGCTCGCGGTGTGACAGCAGCATCTTCTTTGCGTCATTCAGTGATTATGGGGATGGGAAAGATCCTCTCTCTCTCCAAAGTACACACAGGAGAGCCAGTGCACTTTTAAAATGTAGTTATTGCTCCCAAGCAGGTTCTTTTTGAGCCACCAGGGTTGTCTCTGGGTCTGCAAAAGAGGTTAACTGAAAGCTGTTCAGAAAAATGATTTTGGCTTCCTCCCACAAGGCACTTCTAGCTACCACAAGCTTAGACAGAGATGGATGAAACGGATAAGCTGTCAAACCCCACATAACTATTCCCAAGTCTCTGAACCAAGCAAGGGCTCCAGCGTCAGTGATAGCCAGCCTCACTTTGCCCTCAGACTTTTTTATTTTAAAGGCCAAACAAATCTTTCTCTTCCTAAAACATGTGTATGGTACACGGTAAATTAGATTTACCACCGACGGTGCCAAATGCAGGCTCAGAGAAAGAAGGCTTGTGTAGGATGAGGCTAAGAGTTAAAGGGTCGGAGAATGGAACTGTTGACCAAGTCAGAGTGGTGTGCGTGTGTGTGCGTGTGTGCGCGTAGGTGCGTGTGTGTGCATGCGTGTGTGCGCGTACGTGCGTGTGTGTGCGCGTATGTGCATGTGTGTGTTGCGTGTGTGCATGCATGCGTGTGCGTGCGTGTGTGCGCGTACGTGCGTGTGTGTGCGCGTACGTGCGTGTGTGTGCGCGTACGTGCATGTGTGTGTTGCGTGTGTGCATGCATGCGTGTGCGTGCGTGTGTGCGTGTGTGTGATTTTACTTGAGAGTTTCCAGAAAGTCTTAGCTGAGGATCTTACATCCGAAACAATGTTTCCATCAAGAGAAGCCTCAAGAGCCAGGTAGGAAGGTCCTGAAGAGCGGCCCATCCCCCAGGTGAAGTCATCCCCATGCTAGTCACTGGATGTCCCAAGCCATTCCTGTGAAATGTTAAAAGAGATTTACTTTAGTGTGCATGCACCTAATTCCAACTTTTCTGTCTGAGTGCAATAATACCTGTGTTCTTCTGGGAGCGAGTCCATCCCGCTTTTTGTTGCCGCTCTTGGTTTTATGTGTGGCACACAAATATTACACTCTGTGTAATTTCTGTGATGCTGATTCAATAGTCCCTATGTTTCTGTTCACCTCTCTGAGAAAAGTACTGCTGGGGTGTATTCTTGTCAGAGATTTGAATCTTCTGTTTTCTGTCAGGGTCCACCAGCAAACAAAAGGCACATGCTTGAGCCTTTATTATGCATCCCAGCACAGTATGTGGTACCCAAATTGACAGCTCATCCAGAGCACTGCTCAGGTTGTTAGTTATAAGTGTAAGGAAATCTGAAATTTCATCAAGGGGGTGGCTTTAATGAGAATGATAATATATATAAGAAAACCTTAATTATATTTTCTCACTTCATCGAAGTAGCTATCTGAAATCAGGACAGCATTGTCTCTGAGTAGTAGGGAAGGGCAAATTCAGTCTAAAAAATGATATTCTCAGTTCTGAGCAAATTACAATAGAAAAACACAGATTTAAATCCAGAGTCCTCATTTCAAGAAACACCATCAGAAGAATGTATGTACAGGGAAGTGTTTAGACAAGTCAACACGTGGAGAATAACGCAGCTGCAGGCACCTTTACCCCAGGAGCCATCTCACCAGCTCAAGTTTCAGGTTTTTGGAACAATTTTGGATGCTCCAAAGCATGGGAGGATAGTGTATACTTGTCCTATTGTCCGTAGGTAGCTTCCTTTTCTCTTAGCTGCTGGTGTACTGTGCTGCATTTCTTACGGCTCATGGACCGGTCTCGAGATAATTAGTATTGACTGAGTACAAGTCCATAATTTATTCAGATTTCCTTAGCTTTCCTTAAAGCCTCTTCAGGTCCTGAATCCCATCTAGGATGCAGCATGATGCTAAGACATCAGGTACTCTACGGCTCTTCTCAACTGTGACAGTTCCATGTTTCTTTCTTTCTGGCCAGCTTGACAATTTTGATGTGTTCTGGTCAACTATTTTGTAGGATGCCCCTCTGATCACATGTGTCTGGCATGTGGGATTAGGGGAAGCAAGCGTATTGAAGTAACGAGCTGTCTTCATCGGATCTTGTCACGTGGATCTTAGAGACGTAGATGTTGATGTTGGCTACCCAGCCGAGTTGTGGTTTTTTAGAAACTTTCTCATTGTCTTCCCCTCTGGTCACATGCTGTACTCTCTGGAAGGAAGTCCCTGTGTGAACACCCCTCTGATGGAGTGAGGGTTTATGCTCTTCTTCTTTATCTGTGCCATCAAGTTGGAATTTTGCAGGGAAAATCGGTCTCTTCTCCATCTCGTATTTTCCCAGTCACTCCCGATATCTGTACGGACGCGTGTAGACCCACTTTTTCCTCCACACCACTGCGCTTCACTCGGATTGGTCCAGTTCTCATTTCTAGGACAGCTCTTCTGGCTGGTTTCTGTGTCCCCTTACTATGACTTCATCCTATAATGTGTTTTTGTTTCTTCATTTTTAACTGCTCTCTTCCTGGCTGCCATTGTCACTGGCTCTGGGCTCCCACTGCATTTTGTCCGACCTTACCCTCATATCAGCCACGTCTCCACAGAGTCTTAGTTCTTTTTGATGGAAACGGCATCGTGGAGGAAGACCAGGGAGCTAGGCTTGCTTGCTGCTGGTAACTGAAATGTTGTGACTTCAAGCCCCCACATGTCCATGGCTTGAACCAGGAGATGTGCATGTATAGTAAGCATATGCATACATTTATCTGTAAAAGCGTCTCTGTGGGCTAAATATGAAGTTGCATTGATATCGCCAACAATAACCCAGGACTACAGCCTTGTTTGCCTATGAGTTCCCACACAAGCGGTGATAAACCTGGCTCTTATTGTTAATTTGTACAATTATTCAACTCCTTATACAGCTAGAGAAGTATCTTAAGGGTGTTTGTGTTTTGGGTGCCACTTCTTTATCAGACACGTGCTTGGCAAACGTTTCCTCCAGTCTCTGGTTTTCTTCTCATTTCTTTATTGGTGTCTCTCACAGCAAAGATTTTCATCTCGGAGAAGTATAGCTTAGCAACCTTCTTCTCTATGGATCACGTTTGAATGCACTGTGTATGAAAATTCATCACCGAGCTCAAAGTTATTGTGATGGCTGGCTTAAGTTGTCAGCCTGACTGTGTAGAATCCCCTGGGAACAGAATCACGGAGAGGGACTGCCTAGATCAGCCTGGACTGAGGGCAGGTCTGGGAGTGGCTTTCTAATGTATTAACTGAGGTGGAAAGACCCCCGTGAATATGCACGGCGCCATTTCATGCACCTGGTCCTAGACTGTAGGAGAAGGGGCTGAGCTCTAAACAGCCTGTCTTCTCCTCTCTGCTGTTGACTGTGGATGCAATGGGAGCCCCTGCTTCAGGTTCCTTGTGGCCTTGACATCCCTACGATGACGATGGGAACTTGGGATCGATTGTGAGGCAAAGCAAATCCTTTCACCCCTGCTTTGCTGTTTGGTGGGATATTTTATTGCAGTGACAGAAATAAAATTCGGGCAGTCACCTAGATTTCCTCTCATAGACAGAAATAAAATTAGGGCAGTCACCTAGATTTCCTCTCATACCTTCTTCTAGAGGCTGTTCAGTTTTGTATCTTACATTCAGGTCAACACTGTATTGATTAACTTTTATTAATGATCTAAAGTCATGTGTGCATGCTTTGCAGTTTGTGTTGGCTTCTTTTTGCATTTTGAGGTGTAACTTTTCCAGCTTCATTCACTGGGAAGGCTATATTTCTTCACTGAATTGCCTTCAAGCCATCCATCATAGACCAACTGACTGCACATACATGGGTCCATTTCTGGACTTGCTATCCCAGGCTAATGATTTATGGATCTTTTCTTCACCAGTACCATGCTATCTTGATTGCTGCAGGTTCATTGTAAATCTCGAAGACATACACTTAGTCCTCTGACCTTGATCTCCTTCGGTGCACATACTTTTGGTTTTCCTGGACCTTTTGCATTTCTGTAGAAACTTGGGAATCTACTCACTGATACCAAGGGGACAGCCTGCTGTGGTTTCCATTGGCAGTGCATGGCATTTTTAGAACCAACTGGGAAGAATGGAGGACTTCGGAATATGGAACTTTCTCCAGTCCTTTGACTCTGCTATCTGTCTTATGAGAAGCTCCACGGTTTTCTGCATATAGATTGTCAACAGAGAAACCACAATTGAGATTAAATTAAAATCAAAGGGAGATTTATCTGGTGATGTAGGAGGGTCATCTGTCTATGTGTTACTTTCATTGGTTAA
>LOEQ01005137.1:103256-115894 GCA_001685075.1 Bramus lutescens
TAGAGCTAATGGCCAAGCAGTGATTTAATTAATACAGTTTCTGTGTGATTATTTGGGTCTAAGCTAGCCGGGCTAGGAACAAGTGAGCAGCCCCCTCCTCCAACAATTTCCTTGCATGATGACAGATAACCCCCATAGACCTACAAACCTACGCCCCACCCTACCATGCTGGAATTCAATACCTTGTTAAATAATGATTGAGTCAATACTGCTCATCTCCCAGGTCCAGGCTCACAATGGAGACATGAAATGCTATTGCTATTGCACTTAAATAAAACAGCAGTGAGCCGAAACAGAGACATGGAGTCTCCTCCTGTGCTGACACCAGGGAAGCACGTCCAGGTGTGGGGCACAGCTTGTCTGGGTTCTCTTGCTGTCTGCTGTTTGAGGGTTAGGAGGCTGCCAGGAAGCCAAGAACTCAATGGCTACAATGGGTTTCACCCACATCTGTGACTGGGCAGCGGGAGCATAGTGAACATGAAGGCCTTAGTCAACCATCGTGAAGGGAATGCTGGGATTTTTCTGGTAAAACCAGGACAGGGCTAGAGAAATACAGATACTCTCAAAGCCTACTCTGGCTGGTGTCCTCAGGGAAGCTGGCTGGCCTCTGTGTGTGCAAGGACAACCTCTAGGTTTCCTTCCAAAGTCAACCACCTCACAGTTCAAGCCTGTGGCACTCTTCTCTAGCAGGCTAGGAATCCCTTAGGAGGGAAAGTTCTAGCCTTATATATTTTGAATTCTGGACCCCTACCGTGTACTAGGTCTGTAACAGGGAAACATCTTTGGAGCTACCCAGACTCTAGATTTGAGTTAAGCACTGATATCTGCCAGCCTCTTTACATTGGGCAAGTCATCAAGTGTCCTTGCCTTTTATCTGTGCAATGGGCCAAAGAAGACCTGCCCTGCAGCCTCAGGGTTTCTACAGTCATGAGCCTGTTGCACCTTGTCTGACGGTAAATGTGCGATTTGGTCCTATCCATGGCTCTCAAGCATCTTGGGTCAGAAGACCCAGTTAATTGTTCAAGGAATGACAAACAAACTTCAAATGATGGAAACTCTATTTCCTGGCTAATTTAGTGCTGCCATCTTCAGCTAATTGAATCAGCTCTCATTTGCCAATGGATAAATTGTCTTTATCATAGACTTAACCATGCAGCTAATATGGTTTTGAGACAGATTGATTAACAAAGTCCTAATTGAGGCTAAATAAATGAGATAAATTCAGAAGTCTGTAAGGCCAACCAACAGTCTAGAAGTGCCAGGGGTGAAGTTCATTTGCCAAGTGTGTCTCATACTGTAACAAATGCAACACCTGCGTTACACACAGTGGGGCTGGAAGTGTGTTGCTCTTTGTTGACATTGGGTATTAGTGAGTACTGAATCAGCAGTGGTCCCAGGAGAAAGCTACTGAGGGGTTTCAGTGCTCTGGGGTTTGAGCTGGAGCTTGGAGTTTAAGGTCAGATGTGGACAGTGGAGCCAAACTAGGACCAGAAGGAGAAGCAAGCAGGCCAAGCAATTAGCTGGCTCTGAACGGAGAGATTTAGAGGTCGTCACCCCCTGACAAAAGTGGGAAGCAGAGCAGGAAAGGAGAGACCGGTACTGGATGTGATTTTTGCTGCATATGCTGTTGTTTCCTGGATGATGGTTTGTGTTGCCTTGTCTCCGTTCCCGATGGGATTTGCTTCCCACATGTTAGATTTTCACCTCTGTGACCAAACACCTGAGAGAAGAAATTGTACAGGGGAACGACTTATTTTGGAAAATATTTTCAGAGCCCTCAGCCCACTGGGGCAGGGAGAAGTGCTTGACATGGATGAGAGAAAGAGAGAGAGAGAGAGAGAGAGAGAGAGAGAGAGAGAGAGAGAGAAACTGCATGCCCTTTTCCCCACTTTATGCCATCCCCAGTCTATGGCATGGCCCTGGCACTTTCACAGACATCCCCACTGGTGTGCTTCATGAATGTTCTAGACCTCTCTCAACCCAAGCAAACTGCAATCAAGGTTAACCTTCGCAGGTCTAGCTTTGTCATCTTGAAGCCCAAGCACACGTCCCTGAGGCACAGCACTGCCAGCTAACGGAGCCTCTCTTGATGTGGGATTCCCCTCTGTATGCTGTGAATATGTTTTATTACCATTGGTTAATAAAGAAGCTACTTTGAGCCTATGGCAGTGCAGAATGGAGCAAAGCAAAAATTCCAAGCAGAGATAGAAAGGAAAAAAAAAGGCAAAGTTGGAAAGTTGTCATGTAGCTGCCAAAGAAGAAAGATGCTTGCCTGCCAGAATCTTAGCAGTAAACCACGAGCCTTGTGGTAAAATACACAACAATAACAAGCTGCGTCCGACTACACTCTCTCACCTGCCTCCTGCTTCACATCGGGGATCTGCCTCAGGGTGTTGCTGTGGGCTGGAAGCAGCGTAACTGGGCAACACCAGCTCCTTCTCTGTCAGTTCTGGAAAGCTAGGCTCCAGAGAATCTTGGTTTAGAGAAATCCCCAAAAGTACCATGGGAAAAATCACAATACTATCCAGCAGTATGTCTCAGTACCCAGCTGGCTTCTGAATACACCCTGGTGTTTAAGAAAGTTGGGCTTGGGTACAGTCGTTCATGAATGCCAGTGGTCAGAAATCATGAAGCAAAATGCTGGACACTCCCTGGGAGCCAGGGAACCTCATGGTTGGGGATGGCCTGCAGCTCTCTTCTCTCTCTCTCTCTCTCTCTCTCTCTCTCTCTCTCAGCTTCTGGTTCCCTATGGGAACAAAGGGTGATTTCACCTCTTCAACACCGTTCTAGAAGCATCACCTGTAGAACACAGTAGATAATTTCCCCAACAAATCTTATTTGCATGTGAACCAAACTGAAGGTCAAGGACATCGTGAATGATTCCTTCCCTGCTTGCCGCTGAGAGTCTTGCTACCCTCAGAGTCTGCCAGGGAGGCTCCTCAGCACACACACCCTGAGGCAGGAGAGGAAAGGCAGGGAATATGGGGGACACAAAAGGGAAAGAAGCCCTCCTTTCTAGAACCTGGCTGGGCATCAGTAACTTCAGTACAGCTGATAAAACAGTTGTCTACATCAGCCTAGAGTAGTGGCCCAGCCCTGTAATCCCAGCATTCAGAAGGTGAGGCGGGAGGATCTGGAGTTCAAGGTCATCTTGACTACGAAAGGACAGGAGGCCGTCTCTCTCCTAGAAACAAAACAAAACAAAACAAAAGGGGAGGTGTCTCCTACAGTGAGTGGTGTGTTGTTCTCTCCAACAGGGATGTTAGGGGCACCTCCCTGCAGTCACAGTGGTCCTGGTCTCAATTCCAGCAGAGTCAACACCCCTCGCTCTCATGCCTACAACCCAAAAACAAGCACCTCAACAAACCATTGTACAATTTCATTTACAAAAGGAAATTAAGAGAAGAGAAATAAGCAAACCAACTCATCTATTTTCACTTAACTTTAAAGTTTTACTTAATCTTTAAACCCTGCTGGAAATGTATTCCTTGAGCAAAGTTAACTGAGAAAGCCACAAAGTCATGAACAGCCACTGTATGCCGAAATGGTCCTCTTTCAAAAATCCCACACTCAAAGTTTTGGGGTATACTATCCCTTTCCTTTTTGTCTTTTTGTCTAAATGCTTAATGATAAATTCACTAAATTTACTTTAGCCTATCTAGTCCTGAAATTCTTTTCTGTAAGACCTGGCTTTAACAATATCACAGATGTTAGGTGTTGACTGTGGAGCCATCCAAGCTGCCTATCAAACACTGTGGCTTGGGGGCAAGTTTGCTCTTCTAAGGTATCTGACCTAGACAGCCTGTCTTACCGTGGCCAGACGGGATTCTCTCTGGCGCATGCTGAGCCTGCATGCGGGGTTGGAAGGCCACCCCTTCTAAAGAGTGGTTGCTGCCTTCTTTTGTTCCCTTCTTTAAACCAGCTCTTGACTGTTCCTCTCAGCCTCCAAAGAGCACCCCAACAATGCTCACCCTCGGCTTCTCTGCTTCTGATCTAAACTCTTGGAATGAATGTAATTTTAGAACGAGTAGATTCAGAAGCAGGTTTTTGACATTTTCAAATATTAGGCTTAGAACATTTCTTTCCTTACCAAATTCATGATGGCAGAATGTACCCTTAATTTCAGGAAGACTAATTAAAAACGTCCATCTTTGTACACAATTAGCAAGAGTCAAAGTGGCCATGATTAGTCAAGCCTCACAATTAAAATCCTGTTTGATGAACTTTTGAAATAAAATGTCATTATCCTCTAAAACCTCAATCATCTCTGATAATGAAGCTCTCAATTAATTCTTTTGTTCTTCATAGAAAGATTCATAATGCTGGCTCATAATTATTTTAGTTATCAACATGGGCAAGAGGAAATCGTACAAATCATGTGCCCCTCATCTCTTCTAAAGGGAGCAAGGAACAGATCTGGGCATATGTTTTATAGACAAATAATAGTTTCCTCACAATAATTGTTTCTGGTAATTTTATCTCTTGATTTGGTTATGTTTGCAATGAATTATTGTCTTTATGATTATTGGTACTTTCAAGCAATTATTCACAAAGCAATGGTGGTTAGTCTGAAGGACCTTATATCAGTCAGTCATTCAGAAACATGTCACATTAAGTAGTTAATTGCTGTGATCTGACCCTACCCTTTGTCTTAGCTAAAGTTTCTTTTGCTGTGAAGAGATACTGTGACTGTAGCAACTCTTATAAAGAAAAAAACGTTTAATTGGGGTGGCTTACATTTTCAAAGGGTTAGTCCACTATCATCCTGGTGCAACATGGTGGCATGCAGGAAGACATGGGGGTGTAAAAGCAGCAGGAAGTGCTGAGACACTGGGTGTGACTTCAATATATATGAGACCTCAAAGTATGCCTCCATAGTGACACACGTCCTCCAACAAGGCCACATCTATACTAAGGCCATACCGCCTAACAGTGCCATTTCTTTGGGGGGCCATTTTCTTTCAAAGCACCATACCCTTAAATAGTTTCCTCCTCCCCTCACCCCCTTCCTCTTCCTCCTCCCCTTCCTTTTCTTCCAACTGCTGCCTCAGACCTCTGAGCATCAATATTGCATCAATCTTGTAACTATTAAGACCATATTGGAACCTCTTAGATGAGTCCTTAGATTTGCTTAGGAAACTGTTTAAAATTCTCTCTCACAGGTTTGATTTAGGAGACTTGGCTTGCTCTCTTGTGGAAGTCAAGGATAATATGTATCTTCTAAGAAGCTCTTTAGAGTTGGGATGCTAGCCCATGCCTTTAATCACAGCATAGTACAGAGAGGCAGAGAGACAGGCAGATTTTTGTGAGTTTAAGGTCAGTCTGGTTTATATAAAGAATTCTGGGTTGGCCAGGGATGCCCAGTAGGACACTATCTCAAACAAACAAAACCCCAGCTCCTAAGTTTTCTGCTATAACATGCATGTTCTCACTTTTATTACTGCATGTACTGTGAGCAACCTCTTCTCCATCCTTATCAATTTCTTCCAACCTACACCAAAGCATGCAGCAACCATGGTGGCCATGGTTCCTTCCTTAGCATCCTCCTAAGTTATAGCTGGAGAGGTACCTAGAAGTAATGAAGTAACATGACCAAATGGGTTATAAGAAACAACCCTCAGCAAATGAGCTTGGGATCTAATACTGCTTAGGACTTACTTTTTACTCCAAGATGCCACAAAGGTCACAACATCTAACAAAGATGGCGGCATTCATTATGCTAGACTCTGCAGTGTAGTTGCGAGTAGAGATCCATTGCCTATGAGCCGTCTACTGAAGGATAGTGAACAAACAATGACAATACCAGGTTTGAGAAGGTTGTGAGGAGAGACATGAATGTATTTGGTTTCAGAGGCCCACGGAGGGTCTGATGAGGAAGGTCATGCATGTAGGCACAGGTGAACAGCACACCTACGGAACAGTATTTGCTGAGCCTTAGAGATAGCGAGTTTGAGGTCTCTGCAGGAGGTAAAGGACGGGCAGCCACTGCAGGGTGTTTGAAAGGCAACACTGTTATGGGACGAGTATTTTAAAAGCCTGCTCTCTTGGCAGTGTGCACTCTGGAGAGAAGGAGGTCAGAGGAAAACCCATAAATATGCTGGAAACATAATTGAGGATTAAGAATGAGACACTCCAATCACATCCACATTTCCTTGTTTCCTGTGAGCAAAAATCTGCTCTGGGATCCAAGTTAACACTTCAAGGGTATTTTCAGTTATTTGGAGTAAAAACGTGATCTACTGCAGATGAGGAAAATGCTGTTTGCCATAGTTAAAATGTGCTCAATTGGTAGTTCTCTGGAAGAAACCACTCAGTCTGCTAAAATTTAAATACCCACAAGTAAAAACAAAGACAGCTAATAAGAAATGTGTCATTGAAATGGAACAGAAAACAGAGAAGCCCCATTTCTTGTCCCTTTTATCTCTTCAAAAGTGTGGCACTATGGCAATTTACCAGCACTATCATTCATCCTTCGTATCATTAGCATTTGGGGAAAAGCCTAGAACTGTCACTGCAAGACAAGCAACATGTACAAACTAGAAATGTAGTTTGGCAAAATGAGAAAATAAAACTCTTAAGCCTGAGGATTGAGTGTTTCATTAAACCTAAAGATGATGCAAAAAAAAATCCTTTTGACATTAAAAGTTGCAGACTACTGAAATGGTATCATCAATTAAGCCCCTTTTGCATGCTCTGCAGGGAAAATCAATTGCCATGACATCCTCACACGAGGCCAATGATGTGGGCGGGCCTAGCAAGAGGTGATGGGGTCCAAGCACATGCTGAAATAGGGAGTGCTTTCAAGAGGAAGCTGTTAACCATTCACTCGCTTGTATGCACTCATCTAGTCATGAAAGTACACAACACGCAACACACAGGGGGCCCCAAATAGGTGCCAGGGTAAAAGGAGATAGGTCAGGCCACCGTAAACGTGGCTGTGGTTTGGTGGAAATTCTATGGCATGGGAAAAACAAAGAGAAAAGTAGGAGAATTGGGTGTGCACACGTGGCTCAGTGGATGAGGTATGGCTAATGTGCTCAGGGTCCTAGCTTCAACCCCCAGCATCATGAAAGGTGGGAACCGTGAAGAGACTGTGTCCCGGTAACACTGAGAAAGGATAGAAACTAAGAGGAGAGACTATCAGGTCATGCTTGCCCGAACCAGGCAGTGCGTTACTGTCTGCCTGTCTTACCTGAGGAGAAGATGACGTGGAGCTGGGACCATCATCACTCATGTTGATATCTCAGTAGCTTATTGCACTACTGCAGGGTGATTATTCCATTGTCCTCCATTCCTCTCTAGCTTCCTGGAGGTGAGGTTTCTGGAGAAACCAATGATCTTTCGTGCTTTTCAGGTTTTGAAGACTTTGCCAAATCAAGGAGCCTTGTCACATGTGCCTATAACTTTGAGAACCCCTTGTGTCTTCTTCAGGTGAGCATTAGAGTTGAGGAGGTGTAGAGAGTGGGATGTGATGCCGGGGGATGACCAACCCTTCAGCCTGCAGAGGTCCATTCCTTCTGCACATGGAACATAAGAAAGGCTGTTGGAGAAGCAGCAAAAGCCAGCGATTACAGCAGAAAATGGGATTCGCAGATCGCAGTACATGCTGCTCACGGGGCCCCATCATAACCGAGGCATGGAAATAAATGAGTTAAGAAGTGGACCAGCGAACGCTCCCTCTTGTTACTTACCTTCCTTACAAGAAAACACTCTGAAGAAGGTTGTCTTAGTGTATCTTCTGCTGCTGTAACAGAATGCCAGGAAAAAAAAGGTATGTGTGTTGGCTCACCTTCCTGGAGGCTGTGACATCCGAGAGTTCGACGCTAGCGTCTACAGGACTTATGATGAGAGTTCTTGTAACGACTCACGGGAAAAAGCGGAAGAGCTGGTAGGGACCTGCAGAGGAAAGAAAACGCCAGTGCTTCAGAGGGATCTTAAGTAGTTCATAGAATCCTGAGAGCAAGAACTCGTAAAGACGCAGTCAATCCCTCACAGGTCCAGTCCTGTTTTGCATCTCCTACCAGGCTTCCGTATGAGCTCTGAAGAGAACAAGGGAAAACAGCTCTCTGTCCTTAATGCCTAAATTGGCCTATTTGTTTCAACACCATTGGCAGATGATCAAATACAATTAATTATCAAGGGCTCCGCTCTACCTGTAATGGTGGGGACCCAACTGAAGTGTCTCTAGTAGTGTTCACCAATGCAGTGGTCTATTGGTAGAAAGACCCACTGATAGACAGAATTTAAAGAAATGAAAGACATTCACTAGAAGTATGCACATAGCTTCCAAGATGCCCCATAAAAGACCTTGAGGAATCGCGAAATGGCTTCAGCCCTTCACCTCAGTTTTGGGGTGGACTGACTGCGGGTGGGTTTCTGTAATGAGCATGGGAAACTCTTCTAATTTCTGCTAATACCAGCCACAGCACGGGTGTGTCTTGATCAACAGACACCTTTCTGAGATGCCATTGTTCTGCAGTTTTATCCCATAGTTGCTATGGTCTGTTGTGTGATGGCCAGGTTTACATCTCTAAAATAAGAATAACTGTCAGGCTAGGACTTCTAGTTGGAGAAATCTCCTTTAGCTGTTTCCTCCGTTGACCACACTTTACATGCTGTATGCAAAATTCGGGTTAAAATAAACAGAATTGGTAACTGATGACAGCAACAAAAACAAATATAATAATAATAATATAATGATAATAATAATAATAGCCTCTCCTCCACTTGCATGCATTCATGAATACTTTTTCTCAAGACTAGGAACTGTTTACCTATACCTAAGGTACCATGCAAAGGAAATCAACAGTGTTACTCAATACTTCAAATCATGTCCACCCACGTCTTCTCTTGGCTGCCATGTGTCCTTCTTAGTGTGGAAATCAGCGGTGGCTCAGAACAAGCCAGAGATAGTTCCAGGGAGAAGGAATGGAAATGAAGCGCTTGTGAGGCCGGGTAGGAATTAGCAGCTAAGGAGTGGGAAGGATTGATTAACGTTTCCAGTTAAACACAATCACATTTCCCTGCCACTGTGGGCCGCAAAGTCAAAACATATGTAAAGAAAATACAATGAAATCAGTTTCTTTGAAATGTACTTCACACAGGGTTAGTGCAGAGTCTTGAATCACCTCTTTGCTGAAAAAGATCTATGGATTTAGTGATTATTTTGGTGCAACTATTAAACACTTTTAAAGCTAATTCTCCACAGAATATCAAAGTAATTTCCAGTACATTTTACACATAAATGTTCATATTACAAAGGTACTTAAAGGAAGCGCAGCTGATCTCAACTGACGCTCCAGCCGGTGCTTCCAAGTGTGGCTCTCAAGAAGGAGCTCACCCAAGAGGTGGGAGGGAAGACAGGAACTGACCGCGTGAAATTCTTCTCCCTCCCTCCCTTCCTTTCTTTTTTTAAATTTTAACCAAGCAAGATGTTGTGTTTTCAAAAAGAATACAGCTCAACCCAAACTGGGCTAGCAAGCAGTAATTTGGTCAAAATGGCTTTTTTCCCCTTTTATTCCTAACACAGGAGGTGGGGGAGGGGTTTGGCTGTTCCTCATGGGGGGTCTGTTGCTCATTGGTTGAGGTCAACCTCAATGTGTACTATTGATTGGCTGGTTTGGACAGCGTACGAAGGAAATAAAGGCAACGATAAAGGCTGACTGCTGTGGGCCATCGAGTTCCCTCATTGCAGCAAGGCCTTGGCAGAAACCAAAGTTTCACCAGGTGGAAGAGATGTGTGGATTTTTAGTCCTTGATGGGTTAACCACTTTTGATAGGGAAGAAAAAGTGTTTTTCACAATTCCCTCTCTGTGTTATATAATTTTTGTATTTTTCGTTCAAATTCAGCCAGCATATGCTTTCTGAAGGTTCTAGCAACAGCACTGTCTGGGGATTGCTTGCAGCGCATCTCAACAAGCTTCTGCGAGCCTCTGGCCAAGGCCGCTAACACCGGGAATTAGTTTTCCCCCTTTTCTCTTTAGATGGCTGAAGGTGAACCTGCCTTTCTAGAACTGGCTGCTTTAGATGTTAGGCCTCAACTCAGGCCATAGCGTCTAGTCTCTTTATTGTAAGGCATTTCTCTTAACAGTCCTTAACTTCTACTCCAGTGTTTGGAAGCGCAAAGACCCAGAACAGAGATTAGAGCCTCCTAAACCCTTCTGACATCTCTGGTCTCTGACAAGGATGAGGCTGCCAAGAAACCCCAAGGATATTTCTGACGTTTATCCAAGAGAGAAACTGGCCACTTTTCTTTTGATTCGTTTTAGACTGCTTAGTCAATTTTTACATCTTGGTCTTTCTCATCACCCTCTTCCAGAGTTAGCTCTTAACTGCCTTTATAGAATTGGGGTGACAACTGATCTGGCTTCTTCAAACAGATTGAGGGTATCAGATGTGGACTGGGTATCCCTCCAAGTGGACCTCTTTCCAAGACCCCCCCCCCTCAGTAGCTCTGGTTCTCTTTTAACGACAGCCAGGTGTAAGGTGGAAAGGGAGCCCTTAACCGATGCCTGGAGTGAGATGTGAGGGGCAGCAAGGGGAAGGGGTATCAGCATTACAAGTCCCGAGCCAGGAACTAGGAGAAGCCAGAGCACAACACGCCTTTTAAGCACAGACAATGAATGAAAATATTTTCCACACATGGTAACGGACAGTTCAGGGTAGAATGATTTTAAGTAGAAATTCAAATGGTCCCTGAGTGTGCAACTCACACTCCACTTTCCTAGTCAAGTCAGGGAGGCAGCGTAGTGGCAACCTTACAAGACAAAGCCGGAGGAGGCAGAGGCTACCGACGCTGCTGCTGAGGGTCAACCATCCGGGGTACTGCTCGGCAGCGTTTGCGCTTCACTCCGGGCTTCTCATTTCCTTTCAAAATTCCATGCTCAGGAAGGGTGGTGGCTTGGAGAAATGTCTCCTTTAGGATCAGACATTTGAACTTGGGGAGGCTTAGGTGATGACGTCTTGCTGGAGGAAGTACATCATCGGGATGGGTTTTGATGTGTAAATCCTTCTCTCTACTTGGTGCTTGTGTGTAGCATGAATTCTAATTGTCCTTGATAATAAAAGCCAGCTATCAGGGGTGAAAGCTGAAGATCAGAGAAGCAGGGTGACCAGCCACAAGAGTTCTTACCTCTACCAATGCTCAGACCAAAGGGGCCATCCTGTCTCTACTAATCTTCAGACTGACTGTTGCAGATTACTGCCTTAGACTGCATCTGAGCACCCTTCTCTTGCCACTTTATATTCCTCTCTCTGCCCATCCATAACACTCCTGTCTCCACCTCCCTGGTGCTGGGATTAAAGGTGTGTGACTCCCAAGTACTGGGATTAAAGGTGTGAACCACCACCACCTGGCTCTGTTTCTCTTTTAGACTGGTTCATTTTGGTGTAGCACTGGGTGACCTTGAACTCACAGAGAGCCCTCTGTCTCTGTCTCCCGAGTACTGGGATTAAAGGTGTGTGCCACCACTGCCTGGCCTCTATGGCTAACTAGTGGCTTAACTCTGCACTCTGATCTTCAGGCAAGTTTTATTTGTTAGATTACAAACAACATATCACTACACTTGTGGTTGAAGATGTGAGCCCCCACTTCCTGCTCCTGATGCTTGCTGCTATGTCTTTCTGCCATGACAGACTCTTGACCTTCTGCAACCACAAGCCAAAGTTCACTCTTTTGTCCCTCAGTTACTCTGGCCATAGTGTTTCATGACACTGCAAAAAAGGATCTATTACAGGGACCTATCCTGTAGAATAACAACTAAGAAAATTAGCAAACACATTGTAGCCAAAGCCTGCCACACATTTATCACGTATGAGGCTTCTTTGTTTCATTTAGTGTCCCCAGGAATCACATGAGACAAGGACTGTGGTGGCCTCGAGTGATACTTCCCCTCTCATTCTTGGAAATATATTATTGTGTTGACCCAAACGGGGTCAAAGCCTTGTTCATGCTCAGCAAACATTTCACTCATGACCTGAATCTCCAACACCCTTTCAAAGTCAGGTTCCTACTATATAGCTCAGGTTGTCCTTGAGTTTGCAATCCTCCTGCATCAGCCTCCAAAGTGTTAGAACTGCAGGCATGAGCCACCCATGCCTGACAAATCCTCTCTCGATAAACGAGGTTGGTTTTTGTTTGTGTTTACAGTGCAAAGGCTTGAACCCAGCCAGACCTGTGCATTTGCTGTGCACGTGCCAGGCTCTTGAGCTCTACCCCAGACTCTGAATTTATTGCTTAGATAATGTTTTTAACTAGCTCTTTGAAACCTTCATACTTGTATGCTATGTATTCTGATCATGCGCCCTCTCCACTCCTTCCAGGCCCTCTGGGAGCCATGCCATATCTCCCTGCTGGTTTCAGGTACCTTTTGTTATTTTTATAACCTACTGACTCCACTTAGTGCTGTCCAGATGCACATCCTGTGGGGACATCTACGAGGACATGCGCAACCTACCAATGACTACTTTCCTTTCACAGAAAAGCCACTCTCTCCTGCAGCAGCCATCAAAGGCCAGGAGCTCCTCAGTTAGGGGTGGGGCCTCAGTAGCCCTCCTTCATCCATGCTGGAATCGTTTACTTGATTTGATCCTGTGCAGGTCATGCGTAACCACAGCGACTTTGAGTTCATCTGCGCAAC
>LOEQ01005138.1:47765-65907 GCA_001685075.1 Bramus lutescens
AGAAAGGGGGAAAACAAAAGAAAGAAAATCAATGACAACAACAAAAAGTGATCCTTTGTTTTAATTGAAATTCAGATTGCCTTAATTGAAATTCTTTCTTTTTAGTTATGGGAGAATCATTCTGAGAAAATAAACTCGAAGTAGTAATAGTTCAGTGTGTTAGGTGGTACTGCGGCAGGATAGAAAGAGGCCATTCATGACTCCACCCTCTCTGCCATCTGGCTGGTGTGAGTCAAACCTAGTTCTAGAATTTTCATGCAGTTTGAATAAAAACCACTGCAAATACACCCTACATAGATGCAGTAATCCTTTTCTGAAAGATCTCAAGCAATGTTTGAGAATGTTAACATGAACCTTGCTCAAAGCCAAACGGATGCAGCTTTTGAATTTATCTTGGTGCCATGATGTCATCTGTAAATCTACAGTTTTCTGAAAGGGAAAAAAGGCACAAGGAAGATTATTAACCATGCTTACTATCAAAACATGTCTTGACCTTCCCGTAATCATGTTAGAGAAGTAATACTTTGACCTTTTAAATCTTCTTTTGTATCTTATCAACTCCCCCTTCTTATCTGTAAACCTGTAATCCTCAGAAGGACTTTATAATGTCAATCATTTATTCTCATTTACAGAAGAAAACTTCTCCAGATAAAAGCAAGTACCCTCAAATACCATATTTTAATTTTGTATGTATAGTGTGTGTACTTCATGTATGCTGGTACACAAAACTAGGTGATGGCCATGGGAGCCAGAGAAGGATGTCAGGTATCCCATTTAACCACTGTCCACCTTATTCCCCTGAGGCAGGGTCTCTCACAGCTCCCTTTCTCTTTTGAATTGGATGACAGGTATTTGAACTCAGGCCCTCATGCTTGTACAGAGAGCATTCTTATCCACTAACATGTCTCCCTGCCCCTAATTTTAAAACACATGTATTTTACATATTTTGAATGATAGAATTCATATTGATACTGGTTTTTTTTTTTTTGCTTGTTTTGTCTGAGACAGAGTTTCTATATGTAACAGTCCTAGCTGTCCTGGAACTAGCTCTTGCAGACCAGGCTGGCCTCGAACTCACAGAGATTCACCTGCCTCTGCCTCCCGAGTACTGGGATTAAAGGCATGCACCACCACTGCCCGGCTCATACTGATACTCTTAGCACAGAAGTCGATCGTTCTCTCTTCAAGCCTAAGCAGCAGATGTCTCAGTGCATACATTTTACCCTTCACAGTTACTCACACTAAGATACTGAGCTTCACCCGTGAAGCACTGAGTCAGTGACTAAGGAGCCCTCTGCAGGAGGTACAGGCAGCCACCAGCCACATGTAGCTGCATATTCAACTGCTACTGACTATGCTTTACAGAGGCCGTGAAAATATTGAAAACAACATGCAGAGGTCTGACTTAGATATAACTGCATGAAACTTCCTTCCCTGCTCTTTAGACTGAATTTTATGAGTAATACATATGTGTACATAAATTTAACAAAATATAGTATTATATATATGTATGCTATTTGCATTCTATTTATATCTGTATATATAAACAAATATCTACCAATGTTCTAGAGTGTATTATTCTTTTGTTTTTGTTGTTGCATATGTGTATGATGCGTGTATATGAGCACACACACATATCACTTATGTGGATTCACACATGCGGCATGCATGTGAAGGTTCAAGGACATCTTTTGGGAGTTGACTCAACTCTCCTACCTCATGCTTTAGTGTTTCCATGTTTCTGTTGCTGCACTAGACATGGGAGCTTCCAGTTAATTCATCCAGCTTTTCTCTCCCCATGGGTTCCAGGGTTCTACTTCTGGGTCTCAGTGTTTTTGTGGAAAGCTGAGCCATTTTGCTAACCCTAAGTCATTCTTCAAATATTCCAGTGTAGCATGTGGGCTGGCCTGGCTTGTTGGGATTTCTGTCCTGCCCAGTTCCCTCAGCCATTTAACCCCAAGGAAAATCACACAGAGGTCTTCATAAGTTATAAACTGATTGGCCCTTTAGCTCAGCCTTCTTATTAGCTCTTATCACTTATATTAACCCATTATTCTGATCTATGTTAGCCACATGGCTCAGTACCTTTTTCAGCAGGGCAGGTCACATCCCGCTTCTTCCTTGATCTGGGCAGGACTGGAAGGAATGGGCTTCCTCCTTCCAAGAATTTTCCTGTTCTCATGGCCCTGACTCTACGTCCTGTCTTGTTGACCTGCCTACACTTCTGGCCTGGGCAATCAGCATTTATTTAAAACATGATTGACAGAACACAGACAATTCTTTTCTGCACCCTTCCAGAATCAGTAGGACATAGTGGTACACTTTGACATGCCAACACTTGGGAGCTCAGACAAGACTGCCATGACTTCTAGGTTCACTTTGGCAGCAAGGGGACTCCAATGCTAATTTCTAAGGTTACAACTAGAAACAACATGTCGAGCTCGAGAGATAACGCCATGGGTAAAGAATGTGGACTTGACTTCAAATCCGCAGAACCCACATAAAGCTAGATACAAAAGTATATGCCTGTCATATCAGTGATTCTGCAGAGAGGTGGAAGATGGGAAAAGAAGACTGCACAAAAGCACATAGCCCAGCTGGCCTGACAGACACAGTGAGAACAACAGAAACTCTGTCTTAAAACAAGGTGGAAGGTAAAGACTGACACCTGAGGTTGTCTTCAGACCCCAGTGTATACTCTGAGGTATATGTACACCAGTGCTCACACAGATTAATGCATGCATACACATCATCATATGGACACACACACAGCTTAAAGAAGGTAATGAAGACAATATGCTATTGTTTTGACTTCAGGTGAAGAAACCCACCATTTTGAATTTGATCCTTCTCAAAATAGCATGTCCTATTCCATAGTTAAGTACTTAATTCCTGAAAGAGAAAAGGAGAAGAGAATGAGCAAAAAAGATGACTTGGAATTGCAATCTGTAGTGTCCATTTTGTTCAGCACATCTACCCCTCTCAGTATAATGCTGTAATATAAGATAGCACAGCTTTCTGCCCACTGAGATTCCCAAGCACGCAGTCAAGGATGACTAGTCCAACTGCCATTTTCCTCTCAAATGAGCTTGAGAAAACTTGGGTTGTTTTGGCAATGTGGAGGAAATAGAGAAGAGCTGCTCAGTCTCAGCAATGAAATCCTGTTGATGAAATGACAAAGAAAGCCTTGTTCCTTTAAATACCATAAAATCCATCAGGATTGGTAATAGCACCCATGCATAATCGTTTCTTTTGTATCAACCAGAAATCTCTGCTGAGGGGCTCAAGCTCTGCCTCTGCTTCCTCCTAATGAGAATGAAAACTGGGAGGAACCCAATTTCATAATATTTAAATTACTTCCTAAGGGCACACAGGCTGCATAAGAAACACAAAGATCAATTATCAGATGAATATAACTCTTCAAATTGCAAAAAAAAATAGCAATATGTATCAGGGTAGTGCCGCCCCCAAAACGATATTACTATTTTATTTAACCGTGTTTTCTGGTTATTTTGCAATGACAGTCCATATTACTTAGCTAATTGCTCTTTAGTGGCTATTATCAGTTCACAAAACAGAAAGTTTGACCATCACCATGTTGATATATATATATATATCTGCAAAAACTGAATGGAAATAAAGCAAGGTTTGCATTTTTACATGTTAACACTTTTCTTAATGATTTTCTGTGTTTTATGCATTTTTCACTGTAAACAGATTTCCTTTTGTTTTCTGTGATAACTTTTGATTTAATTCTGAATTATAGGACATCACTTCAATTGTTCATTAGCAAATGTTTCAAAAAACCAATTAATTTGTATTAATTATTTATTAAGCACTATTTTATTTATTAAACACTGCTTCTAAGCGCTGTTTGAATTCCATCAAATGGAGTGATTAAACTCGCATAAGAAGGTTCACAGTGCCATTTACCTTTGACGAGAAGGTGACTCATCAAAATGAATTGGGAACACCTGTTCCTTGGTAACTGAGGACTTGAGAAGCATCCATCTTGCAAGGACAGACAGGTGCATCTTCCTCTAAAGAGAGAGTGAATATCCTTTATTATTAAGTTAACATTATCTGGTCACAGAAGCCAACCTTCCTTCCAATAGCCTCTGCTATTGCTTCCAGCTTCAGCGCACAAAGCGATGGGTCGATCAAAGTATTTTTAAATGTGAGTCAATTGGTGCGGCATTGTTGAAGGAATCCATTCAGAGGCTGCGGGTGTATCTCCCTGCCTTTGAAGTCGGCCAGTGGGATTCCGGCCTGAGAATAGGAACGTGGGTAAATGACAGGTCTGGGCTTCAGTGTTGAGAAAGTGCTTCAAATAGAGGAATCAAACAGAAGAAAACAAACAGCACTTTGTGGATAATGTTCTCCCAAGCTGGAATTCCGTGCCTCTTTCTCAGCGTTTCCTGAAAGAAGGCAGAAGGTCAACTGCTAACCTTCCGCTGCCCTTGGTGCTGGGTGACTTTCTGCTACGTTTATATAAACAATGTCTTGCACTAGCCCTGCAATGCATGGGGATCAGCACAAGTTCACTTGTTTAGTTCATTGATGCTGGCTGATTTTTCTATCAACTTCTTTTCCGAGCGATTTTTGTTGGTTGGTTGGTTGGTTGGCTGAATACTGTTTATTTGTGTGGCTTGCTGTTATTGTATACCTCAGGCTATCTTGAAACTTATGTAGCACTATCAGACCTTGAAACCTCAATCTCCCTGCATCAGCCTCCAGAGCACTGGGGTTCCAGGTGTGCCACTATGTTAATTCTCTTCGCATATTTTAACAGATCAGTACCTTGGTGTGCCTTAGAGTACTAGACTAACTCACAGCTTCAGATTCCTAGTCTAACTCCAGATTGTCCACTGCAGTTTCTACACGTGTAATTTGGCAGAGAAAAGCTAAAGTATCTGGAAAGCCTCTGTACTTTTCCACTTGGGGAAATACGCTTTGGTGGTAACTGGGCATATTCTTTCAGTCCCATGTGCCTGGTGCAGCTTTAGGATGGATGACAACTAGGAATAAATTGTGACATTTCTACTTGATTGCTACATTTCTGAGGAATCCATCTGCTTCCTCCTCTGTGAAGTAAGGAAGGAAACAGAGCACACCTTACAGGACACTGTGAGACCCAAACAAGATACCGCAGATAAATCTCAAGACAAGAGAACTCACCAAATATAGATTTTTAAACATTTAATCATTTTACATGTATGGGTTTTTCGCTTGCATGTATGTCAGTGCATCTCTTGCATACCTGCTGTCTACAGAGACCAAACAAGGGCATTAGATTCTCTGGATTTGAAGTAACCGATGATAGTTAGCTGCTGTGTAGATGCTGGGGCTAGAACCTGGGTCCTTTGGATGAACAGTCGGTGCTCTTAACCACTGAACCATCTCCATCATTGACTTTTAGTATTTTAAAATTTTTCTAGGATCAGATTTTCTTCAGTGTGTGGAATGCCCATTTCCTTTTAATAAATTTTGAAATGTTAATTATTTATTCCCAAAAGGAATAAAGTAAATGAGATCACTCCATGTATAGAAAATCCTTACATGACAGCTATTCTATGCTGTTGTTCTTTATAGTATTGTTTAAATATTATCAGTCTGAGTGCTTCTCAAAGTCTGATTTCTGTCTTTGAATGGGGAAAGAATACAGTACCAGATTTAAATATCATTGTTGTTATACTCATATTGTATGAGTAGTAACCACTGGAAGATATTTTTATTATATTTACTTTATCCTTATGGCACATATGAGTTAAAAAGAATTGAGTCATTTTGGCAAAAAAAAAATGTTAAGGAAGAAAAGCATCAAAGGTACGTGGAAGTAGTACCTTTGTCTTTTTTCCCTTTGTTTCTTTCCCTAAGTCCCAGATTTGGCATAACAGAATGTCCTACCTGATACTCATGTTTTCTAACTCATTGTATACCAGTATTTATCAAATGGAAGGTGAACACATTCATCTTCAGCTAAGCTGCTCATTTTATGGCTACAACAGCCCACAACCTTGGAATGAGGCTCACACTGGCAATGAACAGCTATTCAGCATCAGGTTACACTGAAAATAAAACAAGAAAGCAGGGGATTCCTCCATTTTCCTACACACTGGTATGATGAGGGGAAGGCAGGGTGACTACACTACAAACAAGTCAAATTTCATCAGCTTACCAGAATAGCAATTCTGTCTTCCCCATACCGGAAGATCTGAAGATGACGGGATTAGACAAAGGCCAGCATACTCCTGTCCCTGAGCTTGGTTTATTATCTACAAGAAAATGATGAAAGGAAATGATACCTTGAACATAGATGGAGTTAATCATTTTTACTAAGGACATGGAGATGGATTAGAAACCAGAGCGCTTTACTTCTGCGAAAGGGGAAATGCAGGATGTTTTTCATAAACAAACGAATTACAATAGCCTACTCTGGTAGAGAAAGCAGAAGGGTACATTCTGCACACTGTGCATAAGCAGGTAAGAAGAGTTACATTGCCTTCTCTTGTGGACCCTTTGTCTGAATCAGCACAGCACAGCTCGTCTAAGGCCGTGACAAAGAGGTAGAGAGGAAGCCTTCCCAAGGCACAGACTCGGTTACAGTCGTTTTTGGTTTTGTTTGTTAAGATGTGCTTTTCTGAAAATGTCTTTGCAGCTCAGCACTGCATCAGCAAAACACAGTCTACAAACAAACAAACAAAAACCACATCTATATTCCCACAGCTTTACGGGTAGCTGTGAAGTATTGCTAAATGCATCTAAAAAAGATCTTGATGTAAAAAGTAACTTCAACTTCCTCTACAGATGCTATCAATTATTCATGACATACATTATGCAGCAGAGCTGTGAGTAGATACTTGATAGAATATACAGAAAGAAATATACATACATATATTCATGGATATATATGCATACCATGTATATATCCATAGGCATATTCAGGCAACAAGTATCCATTAATGTATTTGTGCACTTACTTGTATACATGTAACACATTCCTGGAAATATACACGTTTTGGCATAAACATACATGTTTATACATATACACATAAAGATACACATGAAAACATACACACAGAGAGAAACACACATACACGCATACAAAGGTACACATACAGAGTAACACACTCATACAGAAAAATGTATGCATGCAGAGTCACACACATTCACAAGCACACACACACAAACATACACACACACAAAGTTTACAGATACACATGCACAGACATATAAATAGTAGGATTAAAAAAACCCTCAGATTCTTTGGAAACTATGGTTTCAGCATTTGATGTAAGTAGATCTCTTCTGCTTCCATATTCTCCCGTGATTGAGTAGTTGCTGTGCTTGGACCCATGTCCCTTTTAAACATAAAATGTATTTATTCATCCTGGATCCTCCAGCTCCTGTTTTACCAGATGTGCTAACGATGTTGCCTTTAGATTGAACCAAGGTTCTCAAGTTAAATTACTTTTCAGAATGGATTTGGAAGAATAGAAAGTGATTCTTTCAGCTCAAGTCATTGTCTTCATAAACCAAGCCTCTCTCAAAAAATCCTGTAGACTTTTTTACTTGCTTAGTGACACTCCCACCCCCAATTTTGCTTATGCCAGACACTCTACACAGAGCTGCCTAACTGCTAGGAAAGTGCCCTCCCCCCATTCTTTTGTGTCAATTGAGTGAACTTAATATGAGGACAAGTAGCAGACAGGATAGCTGCTTTAGGAAATCTAAGAGAGAAAACTTAATTTCAGGGCTGGGGACATAGCTCATCAGTAAAGTAGACTCTTAACATGAACAAGGTCCTGGTCAGTATCAAAGGCAGCTTTATTTCTGAAGTATTTTCTAATTTTCCCTAAACTGTGAGTGTTAACGAAGGCTACTCAGTTGGATATATGTACTCCAACAGAAATCTCATTTATTAGATATCAACCAAAGGAACTCCATCGTTATTCAAAGGGGATCCAGAGAGAGGTAGATACAAAAATTGTTGCTTATTGGACACTCTGGTTAGAAACATGAGGCTAAATGTGGCTTTATCTGACACCCATTTCCTGACTGCTTGAAATGAAAGCTGATATCACATCATGAGGATGCACACACATAGGCAAGAATGAGAATGAATAGACTTTTGGAATCTACATCCAATTCTGACCTTGAGTTGGATCAGATTCTTAAGAGCTGATTTTAAAGGGTGGTGGACACATACGGAAAGGTTGTAGACATAGGCTGTGATGGAACAAGTGACTGTTTTGTATATGTACCTATTGTGTTCCTCTTTTTAGTATGTGGTGTGTGTGTGAGGGGGCATCCATGTGGTGCTGGTCCACGTGCACATATCTCCCCAAGCATCTGGCCCAAAGTTGATGTCGGGTGTTTTCTTTGATCATTCCCTATATAGGGAGGCAGAGTCTCTTGCCAAAGCAGTAACTTGCCAATTTTAACTAGTCTTGTTAGCCAGCTTGCTCGTGGGATGCCCTGTTTCTGCCTCCTGCATGCTGCAGGAGGTGGCATCTGTCCAGCTTTCATGTAGGTTCTAAAGATTTGATCTCAGGTCCTCATGCTTCTGTATGTGATTTACAAGCTGGACTGTCTCCCCTACTACTCGTTTTCTTCCCTTTTAATTAAGACTCAGCTTCTAAAGCACTGTAGACAATTGAGGTGTAATTTTAGTAGAGGGAATTTATTTCTTTGAAAGAAAGAAGCAAGGGGAATATAGAGACAAACACACTGAGAAGAGGCAAATAGAAGAAGAGTGGATGAACTGAAGATAAGACAGATGTTAGAAAGGCAGAACTAGAGCAGAACTAGAATGGAAGAACTAGAGCCAAGGGGTCACTGTAGCCAGCAACAGTTGGAAGAGGCAAATATCAGATTCTTGTTGGAGCCTTATGTGTGAACATAGCCTGCTGTCTGTCACTATGATGACACTAGGAAACTGTTTCAGGTTCCTTGTCTCCAGAATCAGGAATACATAAATATTTACTGTTTCATGTCACCAAGCTTATAAGTCATTTGTTATGGCAGCAATTGGAACTTTATAAATATTCTAAATTTTTACAGCAATAATTCCGTAGAAATGTGGACATTGTTTTGCAGTCAAGTAATAGTGGATAGATGTTGGGAAGCTGAGAAAGGAAGATAGCAAATCCTACATTTTCTTGAACAAACTCTTCATGGAAGTGGGGATTCTGAAGAAGATGTTGCTGTGGGATCAGAAGAAATAGAGGAGAAAATCTGGATGTCCTCTATAGTACTAGAGAGTGTGTATGCTTTCCCAAAGGGAATATTGATAGAAATATGAATGCCAGGCGAGGAGAGATAAAAAGTAGAGAGGCAAATAGGGAAAAAAGGGGCATGTTAAAGTGTTACAATAAAACTCTTTTCTTGGCTAGACAAACATTAGTACTAAAGGAAGAAGTGAGAATGTCAGAAATACTGCTAATAAAGGGGCCAGGGCAAATGAAGAATTTGTTATGATTAGAAACTAAAGGGAAATGAAGCCTTATTATAGAGAGCTAGAGAATTTGGCTGAAGTTTTCTCTTGTGTCAGAAGTAAAATATATGAACTACGAACTTGAATAATTAGTGGAGTGTAAGATGTTCCAGGCGTTAAATATGCAACCTGGTTTCCTCCTGCTGCTTGCTCATGGTAAGTAAATACAGGAAGAAAGGGATAAACTGAAAAGGCACCGGAAGCTGAATGGAGCCAGTACCAAATAACCAAAAATTTATAGTCTATCTACATTTGGGGGGTGGGGAGTCAAGGCTATTTCTCCTTGCTTTCATCCTCTTTCCATCTGTTTCTCCCATCCTTCTTCCCTCTTCCCTCCCTCCTCCTCCCTCCCCCTTTTTTTTTGTTCTGTAATGCAGATTTAACCCAGGGCCTCTCAGGCCCTAGGCAAATATTCTACCACTAATTTACATTTCCCATCCAGAAAAGTTTTGTTTAACTGTTTTAGGGCATGGTTCCTTTATTTGGGGTGGCCTGAAAGTCACACTACATATAATCCGCAAGTTGCCTTGCAGCTTGTGATTCTCTGGCCTCAGACTCTTAAGGATCCAGATTTGTATACCACACCAAATTGGAAAAACTAAGTTGCAGATTCACTGCAGGAAACCAGGCTCTTAGAGGGCCAAAGGTGTGGCTGGACAGCACTTTATTTAAAAGCTATAGGTATGTGATACATGAGGCCACTCAATGTCTCAACAGAATGAGGATCACAGATTAGGATATTCTGGACCATATGTTAAAGATGCCAGTTTAATGCTGAGTCCCCGTGGCACACATGGGAATCTAAAACAGGTCCTAAGACTATTCTGTCATTAGAAACAAAGTCATATGACATAGATACAGAACATAATAAAGAAAGGTCATGAAACATTTTGCATTCTATAAGCAAGAGGCTAATGGAATTGCCCAGCTGCAAATGAATACTAACTTCCCCCACAAAAAATTAAAAACACTATGAATAAAATAAATAATAATTTGAAAAAAGAACTACAAGGCCAGAACCTTGAGTTGAGGATAAAACTACAAACCCAGAGGTCATAAATTAAGGCGATACAGGATTGTGCTGATTTCCTGAAATGGGAATGGAATTTCCCTTACTGCATTTTGAACTTCTTTGGAACTAGCAGCCATATTATGTGTCAATTGAGTGAACTTAATATGAGAACAAGTAGCAGACTGGATAGCTGCTTTAGGAAATCTAAGAGAGAAAACTTAATTTCAGGGCTGGGGACATAGCTCATCAGTAAAGTAGACTCTTAACATGATAAAAGATGAAAGATCTTTTCCCTTCTTTTAAAATGAGAATGCCTGTAACTGCTAGATGCACCCACCCACTGTTGTCTTTTGAAGCTGCACTACCATAATCTAGAAGACAGGTGTGCGACACAGATTTTTCTACTGTCTTCAGAGAGTGTGGCTTTGCCAATTCCTTGATATTTTGTTTCTACCCTCCCAAATTGTGAGAAATAAGTGTCTATTGTTTAAAGTCACCAATTTTATGATTACTTATTAGAGCAACTCTGAAAACTCTGAATAATGGAATAGACCTAGGATAAGAATGCACTCTTACCATAATGTCCTTAGAAATGAAAGCACATGCCATACACCATGCTTTAGGTAAGGTGGATTCTATATACAGCTATGATCCAATAAGACTTGAGGTGAAAGGGAAATTCTCAGTGCCTATTGATAACTTCTTATTACTCTGTGAAATAACTAATTACTTCCATGATTATGATGATATTTGTATGGACAGGAACTGTGTTGATGGTCCATAAAACTCAGCATATATGATCAGGTACAATGCACATTGCTAACCAATGGTGACAAAAGAATACCCTACTACTTCATGTACTTGTTGTACTGCATTTTATCAGTACATTTGTGTAGTCACCTGATACACATTAAATAGAAACCATCAACTATGAACTAGTCTGATGCAAACCTTTCAGATGTTCTAGAAGGAAACATTGTGATCATGGGAATTTGCAGCTTCATAGCTGTCATTGCATCAGAAGACCTTCCAAGAGAGACAAGAAGTGAAAGAGACAGACAGTGACACAGATGATCTTGTAAGCCAAGATTAATGTATTGCTTGTGTCTTCATTTTTAGCAAACAAAATATGTTTGGGAAAGAGGAAAAGATATTAAAATGGAAACAATGGGTTTTACTTATAGTCTAGGTAATCCATGGCTTTATTGTGTGATGTGGGACACTTGTCTATATTCTGTCAGTTATATTTTAAATAAGCACTAATTGGCCAGTAGCCAGGAAGGAAGTATAGGCGGGACAACCAGACAGGAAGTAGAGGCAGGTCAATGAGAACAAGAGAATTCTGGGAAGAAGGAATCTCCCTCTGCAGTCCTGTCCAGACACAGAATCAAGATGTGACTACGCCTCTGTAAAAGGTACTGAGCCATGTGGCTAACACAAGTAAGAATAATGGGCTAATGTAAGTTATAAGAGTTAATAAGAAGCCTGAGCTAATGGACCAATCAGTTTATGATTAATGTAGACTTCTGTGTGGTTTCTTCGGTACTTAACGAATGCTGGAACTGGGCAGGACAGAAACCCCAGACAACAATTATGTGTCAGTGAATCTACTCCATGATGCTCACATACACATGAGATTAGCTAACATTATGTTTCTCAGAAAACACTCATGTGTGCAAACAATGAGTGGTTACTGTGCTCCTTACAGCAGTGCTCAACCTGAGGGTTGCATATCAGATATTTGCAATATGATGCATTGCTGCAGCAAGACTAGAGTTATGAAGTAGCAATAAAAATAATGTTATGTTTAGGGTTCACCATAGTATGAGAAAATACATTAAAAAGCATTAGGAAGAATGCTGTGTGTGCTGAGTTCTCAAGGATGAGAAAAAGTCTCCCAAAAGGTACAAATTGGTGTTATATCCAAAACAGCCTTAAAGGCCACAGTTTTGCAAAACCATGTCCTTCTTTCTCTCTCTTTCCCAAACAGTCATTTCAAGTAATCACTGCTCCCAAAACAGTTGAAGAACGGAACTTGATTTATGACTGATCAGCTGCACATTCATGCTCAAAATCATACTTTTATATGGTCAAAACACAGATTAAACATGTAAGTTCCCTGAAGCCATGTTGTGAACTTGTTAGATCAAAAGCAAGTTATAGCCTCCACATAGAGAAAGGAGATTGCACAGCCTAGGGAGTATAGCTCAGATTATTGCTGACATGGAGAATTATTTATTGTGCTTGGCTAGGCTCTGTTCAGAATCATCACACCCTCCTGTCTGGTGGCAGAATGTTGACCCAAACTGCCTTCCACAGCAGGGAGTATAGAGCCCTGTCAAAGCCCACAAGGAATATATGTATATTTTGCTTGCTTTTTAATCATTTCAAACACTGCTGAATACTTTCAGGAGCATCTTCTTTGTTCTCAGGGTTATGAAGTGAAGGGGAGGGGAGGCACAGTCTGTGCTCAGCAGAATTAAATGCTGTTTTGCAAGATAACCAGGAGAGTAGAGCCTTCTTCCCACACCTGGTAAAATGTTCTATCTGTGGACACTCCACCCTAGGTATAATGCCTCCAGCTGGACTCATTCCAATGCTCTGCAAACACCTAAATGATAACACAAAATCCAGCAGAGAAAATTAAATTCAGGATGAGTTGACTTATAAAGCCTCAACTAGGTAGCCCAGATATTTCAGTTGAATGGTAACTAAGCCAGTACTTGAAAAACAGCAACCTGAACTACAAGGGTGTGAATGGAAAAATCAAGGCACAGTCTGTGGGAGCAATTAGCATAGCAATTGGTAAACTTTGGTATCTCTCCTTTTAAAGATTGCAGTTGAATTTCTTGTTCCTGTTTAAACTGCGTAGGTAACATATAATTAGGGTTTTAAAGAGGAGGAGCTCTGTTTTGCTTATAATAAAGGATTATGACTAATTTCCACATAACAAAAGACAAACTAACAAGAGAAAAGCATAAGAAACTAGGCATGATGGAACATACCTGAAATCCCAGATGCCTATGAGGCTAAAACTAGCATGTATAAGGTCCTGGGTCCATTCCTTCTTATTAAAGAAAAAAAGACAGAATAAGAGGAAGAAGGAGGAAGAGAAATAGAAGGGAAGGAGGAGGAAAAGGAAAGCATAAGAAGCACGTTCATTCCATTTTATGACGCAGTTTTTTTCTAGTTGAAACAGCCAAAGATAAGCTTATAATCTTGTATAAGCTTATCCAAGATAAGCCATGTGTGTTGATGAAGTAAAGATGGTCATGTCAAAAGAAGATTGCATAGAAAGGCATGAACTAATTCTAATGGTCTGAGTGTGGGTGGGTGGGTGGCAGGAAGGCCTGCCTGTTCATATTCTCTCTTCCACTTCTACACAATATCCTTCTTCATGGGGAATGACCTTTTCTGAAGTGGAGGTCCTAAGTCCAACAATCAAATAAGGTAGGCCAGAGGATATCTGGATGTCCCCCATTACACAGAAAAACGTAAAGCTACAAGTAATATTTTTATGGCTAGCTTTGAGGGGAAAGAAGTCTGGGCTTCTAATATCTGTCTGATGGAGGAGCAATGTTAGCTTCTGTGGACTGCCTTTGGGGAGAAAGACGAGTGAGAAGTAGGAGGAAAGAAGGAGAAGAGAACAAAATTTGATCTATTTATAAAGCCTCAACAAGACCACTTTGCCCACATTAGAGGGGATTTCTACATCAGATTCTGCATTAATATTTCATATTTACATTTGCCATCCACACAAGATGAAATCAGGTGAGAGCGAAATTAAGGCAAATTAAAAGATTTCAAAATACTCTGTTCATAATTGTTGGAGCTAAGATAAGAATTCAGCCCTGCCATCTTTTTTATTGCTCTTTTATTAAACTCAAACCAAAAACTGAACACTTTTCTCTTGAACATAGTAGCTGTCATAATGAGATTTGATATCAGTAATTGTTTCAGATGAAGGCTTGGCAAAATTGTAAAGCAATTAAATTAAAGAGGATTTTATTGAGTATATTCAGAGAGATTGCCTCAGCATGTAGTATAGGTACACCCCTCTGCTCTCTAAGAAGTTTTAGCTTTCCCTGGCTCTCCAGCTTTGACACAAACTTAATCATATGCCTTTCAGGTGTGCTTTCAACTCACTGTGCATCTGCAGTGTGCTGAATTCTATGTGGAGACACAGTGAAAGCTGTGCAAGTTCTCAATGAGTCATTAAATTTGACAGGAGGGGAGAACATAGGAAGAGAGATGTTATGCCCAGAAGACCACCAGGGAAACCAACTCACCAAAATACAAAGGCAAGGTTTATTGTGTACACTTGTTCAAGCCAGCAGGGACCTCAGCACAAGTGTTCAGTGCAGCGGCAAGAGGAGTACCCCACCCTTCTAGAGAGCACTATTGAAAGGCAAAAACCAGAAAAGTTACATTAGTAGGGTTTGGGGTGATAGGTTTAATCCTGATTGGCTCATGTCTAGGGACTTTTCACAAATTTTATTTTCGAACCTCACCTGTTGCTTGTCAAGTTTTCTTATCAGCTGACCTTTGGGTGGGGACATTCTGCGATTATCTGTACTTTCCAGTTGGCTACCCTGTTACTTTTGCCCCTAGCCATTTCTGAAGACTGGAATATTCTATGGAAAATAGCTTACACAAGAAACAGGATGGAGGTGGAGGACAAAATGGAGGAACTTTGGTTCTTCAAGAGAGGCACACAGATGAATGTATAAAAGATCCAGTTGACAGAAAGAGCGTAAACTCCTTCCCATTGATGCTAAAGATAAGGAACTGTAGACGTTAGCTCAATTCAGGAAATAACCAAGCTAGCTGAAAGGTAAACAATTATATTTTTATTTATTATAAGGGAAAAAATCTCACAAAACAAGAACGAGAAGTCCAAGCTCAGCTGGGCTGAGTGTGAACCACAGAGAGAGAGAGCACCTGATCTGTGTGCTTGGATCTTTAAGACTATGAATGGCAGAGTGAGAGAAATCTGATTACTTTTATTTGTCCTCACACCTTTATAACTTGCAAAAATGTCAGAGGAGGGGCTGCTTGTTGGTTCCCAGCCGTCCAGATAGCTCAGAGCAGAAATAATCACCCAGAAACTGTATGTTTTTCTCCGGGTCCCAGAAAGCCACACCCTAACTTGGTCCCACCTCTTGAAGATAATTGGTTAACAAATTTTCACCATCAATGGACAGAACATGTAAGAAAACAGCACTATCAGCAAATGTGGGGAAAAAGCAATTGCTGTGCAAATCACCTATACAAATCTTGGTGTCCAGGGTTTTTAAGCCTCAGACCTTTCCCAGAAACTCTCTATCCCATTTGCTTTCTCTTAGGGGCCTTTTCATATATTAACAAATAGGTTCTTTTTTTTTTTTCCAATTTCTAGTTTCAGGACACAAGAATCTGGAACTCGAATGTATGGTTTATCAAGAGGGAAGTTGAAGACAGAGCCTCTCATCACCATGACTCCATTTTCCTATGACTTGGAGCATGCTCATTGATTAGGGCAAAGAGTTCCTAGTCATCCTAGACACTCATTCACTTTATCTGTTCCAGAAGTACCATACTTCCAGCAGGCAACAGAGATCTGGCCAGATCCTTTATAATGTGAAAGAACAGAATGAATCTATTATTTCTAGTTAAGATGAATTGAAAAAGAAAAAAATTAGGAAGAATGTGGCACAGGGCTTGCTGGTTGGAGGACATGAAAACCAAGAGGCAGAGAAGCAGAGGTTTTAGACAATGAAATTAGTGAAAATAATCTCCATTCATTTATGTGACACAGCGGTCCAGTCCACAGTGCCAGAGTGGCTCTTGTCTTCTTTATCCATTCACACTAGCTACACAGAACCCCAGCCCTTGACCCTCGGGTTCTCACTTTCTTTGGCTTCCCACATAGTTCTTGGTTTTTTTGTTTGTTTGTTTGTTTGGTTGGTTGGTTTTTTTTGTTTGTAATCAAAGGAATGGGGAACTGAGGATGTGACTTAGCAGCTAAGTGTGCTTGCTGCTCTTCCAGGAGAGCCAAGTTTTGTTCCTTTCACCCAGGTTTTGTGACTCACAACAGCTTGTAATAATAGTTTCCATGCATATGTCATACACACACACACACACACACACACACATATATATATATGTATATATATAGGTATATGTATACAGAAAAGTTAAAATGAACTTTGAGAAATGCATGAGTAATAATAAGAAGAGAAAGGGTAAAAGTTGCAGGTGGTAAAAATAACAGCATCAAAAACCTTTGCAGACAAGTGTTAATGTTGGGAATTGAAAAACAGTGGCTATGAAAAGATGGCAGATTAGGGAAAGGAAGAGAAAGGGGATTTTGTAATGTTAATTTGCATTTTGCAATGTTAATTTGAATTTTGAATGATTTTTCCCCCTCTGAGAGATGTAAGTTTACAGATATACTGAAGTTTGCACTCAACCTGGCTCCCAACCTGGCGGAATTTGAGCAGGATACAACTCAAAACATGTACCACATGGGTGCTAGTTCTCACTCTAGTTACAATTATGTGACATTTATATATAGGCATTCTACAGGCATCTAAACTATGATAATCATCAAGGTTAGTAAGATCCAGTCTGCAAAGAATTTAAATTACACTAAAACTTTAAAGGAAGCTGAGCATGATGACACATTTCTGTTATTCCTGCTATTCTCGAGGCTGAGGCAGAAAACAGGCATGGCTGCCTCAAAGGCCTGCAACCCAAAACTGGGTGATCTTCACAAAGAGGAGGATCCTGGGAACGTATTATCTAGGCAGTCTAGATGAAGAAATGGGAAGCTCTTGATGACAGAAATCACACACTAAAAGGACTTCTCTTAAGAGAGGGTGGGGTTGCATTCTGGAGAAATGACTCATCAGTTAAGAGTACTTGCCACTCTTGGAGAGGACCTGGATTTGGTTTTTGACCCCTGTGTCAGGCAGCTCACAACCACCAGTAACATAGGATTCCAGGGGAGTCTATGCTCTCTTCTGGCCTCTGCGGTGATCTGCACATGAATGGCACACATATATCCACATAAAATCAATCAGTGGGTTTTTGTTTGTTTGTTTGTTTTTATTTATTTATTTATTTTTTTTTTTGAGACAGGGTTTCTCTGTAGTTTTGGAGCCTGTCCATAAACTTGCTCTGTAGACCAGGCTGGCATTGAACTTACAGAGATTCATCTATCTTTGCCTCCTGAGTGGCTGGTTGTAACATTGAGTTGGAAGCGTCACCCTAGCCCCTGGCCTGGGAGTTGCCTGGGTCTAGATTCCAACTCCCAGCCTGCCAAGCTCTGACCCCTCCCCAGGAAGGGTCAGGACCACTCTCACGGGCAATGTAGTCTCACACCTGAAAAAGGAACACATGCTTTTACTCTCTGTCTCCTTTTGCCATGCTCCCTGCCACCCTAGAGTGCTGCCTTTTAATAAACGCAGGCATTTTTAATTTGTTCTAATCTGGTTTAATTGGAGTTATTTTGCATTGGCAGGGAAGCTCTTCTTAAGATTATTTCTAATAAATCTTTTGTGGCTTTTGTTTGTTTGTTTGTTTGGTTGGTTGGTTGGTTGGTTTTGTTTTTTGAGACAGGGTTTCTCTGTAGCTTTGGAGCCTGTCCTGGA
>LOEQ01005138.1:70102-81638 GCA_001685075.1 Bramus lutescens
TGGCCTTGGTGAGCTCCCATTAGATCAGCCCCATTGTCTTAGTGGGTGGGCACACCCCTCGTGGTTCTGACTTCCTTACTCATGATCTCCTTCCTTCTGCTCCTCATTTGGATCTTGCGAGCTCAGTCCAGTGCTCCAATGTGGGTCTCTGTCTCTATCTCCATCCATCGCCAGCTGAAAACATGAATCAGGACTAAACTTTCTTTTAGAGCATGTGAACATTACCTTCTAAGGTTGCTCAGTGGGCCATCCCTGAAACTGTGGCAGTGAGTGTTGGAGAAATGCACTTGTACAGTGTAAAAATTTGTCATTCATATTGGTTTAATTAAACATTGATTGGCCAGTAGTCTGGCAGCAAGTACAGGTGTGATAATGTGACTAGGAGAATTCTGGAGAGAGGAAATGAAGAGACATTGTAGCAAGCCATACACAGAGGAAACAGGATGAGAATGCCTTACTGAGAAAAGGTACCAATTCACATGGCTAAACAAAGCTAAGAATTATGGGTTAATTTAAGTTGTAAGAGCTAGTTAGTAATAAGGCTGAGCAATATGCCAAACAGTTTATAATTAATATAAGCCTCTGTGTGTTTATTTGGAACTAAACAGCTGTGGGACCCAGCAGGGCCCATCTATAGTGGGAGCAATGTCTTCTAAATGCCAGGAAGAGTGGACTCAGCCCAGTCTTGGATTTAGAAATATGCATGTCTCTGCACACATCATTCAGTGATCATGCTTTCAATGAACATAAAATTAAGAAGAATGGGTGAGGTCAATTTTATTATGATTACTAAGAATATTAATTTATATTTATATTTAAAAACCTCTTTTCACAAACACAGTTAGATTTCAGGTTAATAATGCACATGATAAAATGTTAATATTAATTATCTTATTCTTACAATGACTTTGTTTTTGGTTTGAACCTGAATATAATAGAGATATATTAAATTATCTGTGTTCAAATAATTAGTGACTACTGGGATCCCAAAACAAAATTTCCCAAGGTAAAATTCTATACAGGCTTTAATACCTAGAAAAGAGATGAAAGACTGATGGTGGCCTCCATGTGCTCCTTCTTCCTGTCATGAGTATATCCATACCTCTTAAGAACATTGGTTTTTCTAGCCATAAATCCCTTATCCACTCATTAAAAATGTGATTTCTGTTCTTTAAAAATTTCATGAATTGTTGTTCATTAAATTTGTGTAATTTAATAAACATTTTTTGTTGGAATTTCTGGTATATCAGCATTTATGTAAATTTCACACCAATTGCACAAACAGCTGTAACACTAAGGAGAGTTTAAAAGCCTTGGGTAAGTACCCCAGGTGAGTCAAATAAACATACAAATGTATGCATCAAAGTGAAATTTTTGTTTTTTATTGCATGAGCCCACCTTGCCACAAAGTATCTTGTATAGAGATGTTTAAAATATCAGGTCATATGGTATAGCAGTCATTAATGCAGCTAGCAATATTATATAGTTGAAAAAGTAGAGGTTCTTACATGATTAATAGCTGAGAGTCAGTTTATCCTGTATGGGGTTTAGTTGGTTAGCTCTGTTTTTTAAGTTCCTGGTGCAGGAGAATTGTCTGTATTCTGTCAATCATGTTTTAAATAAATGCTGATTGGCCAGGCGGGAAAAACAGACAGTAAGTAAAAATGATACAATGAGAACAGGAGAATTCTGGGAAGGAGGGAGCTGATTCCTCCCACTCCTGCCCAGATCACCAAAGCAGCAGGATGTGATCTGCCCACTGAAAAAGGTACTGAACCACATGGCTAACATAGATCAGAATAATGGGTTCATATAAGTCATAAGAGCTAATAAGAAACCTGAGTTAATGGGCCAATCAGGTTATAACTTATAGAGATCTTTGTGTGATTTTCTTTGGGGCTTGCCAGCTGTGGGGAAACCCCCAACAAGCTGGCCCTCATGTTACTGAATTGGAGATAAAAGCTCTTATTGAATTATTGTGATGATGAAGTTGGGTATGAGCATAAAGTAGTTCACAACCCACAATTGACAGTTGTATGTGATTTGATATTAGTCACTGTTATTAAGACTAAAATTACTCAGGGACAGCATTAAATTAATTAATTAATTGAGTGATTGATTTGCTGCCTGTGGTAAAATCTAGGACTTACTACATGAAAGGCTAGCTCAGAACTACATCAGCAACCTAAAATTTTATATTTAAATTCTTTTTATCCGATATCCAAAAGCAGAAATGGAAGCTGAGTGTATTTTTACAATCCTGCAACTTGGGAATCAGGAAGAAAGATGAAGATTTCCAGGCCTGATTTGTTCAGAATATAAATCTAAAGCTAGTCTGGACTACATTAGGTACTATCTTACTAAATTAAAATGAAACAAAAATCTCAAATGAAATATATAGTCCTAGGTAAAGTGAGTCTTTGTTATGTGATGTTTAATAGCTTGATCAGAATAAAAATATCTGTCTTCTGAAATTGTTATTATGTCCTTTTCTTCTAATTAATGTTTTGGTTAGCATCACCCATAGCACAGATCTCTCTGTGACATTTTTATCACACGTGCATCATTATGCTTTCTTATTGTGCTTCCCTACCTTCTTCATCCCTTTATTTCTCATCCTCTAAATAGCTATAATTTGTTTAATGCCAAAACCAACTTTTAAGACTCTCCTTTTTGAGGTTGTGGGTGAAAGGGAAGACTTCTTTGTTGCTGGTGGGAATGCAAGCTGGTACAGCCCCTTTGGATGTCATGTGGCAAATTCTCAGAAAATTAGAAAACAACCTTCCTCAATACCCAGTAATACCACTTTTTGGTATTTATCCAAAGGATGCTCAATTGTGCCACAAGAACATGCGCTCAACTATGTTCATAGCAGCTTTGTTTGTCACAGCCAGAACCTGGAAACAACCTAAATGCCCCTCAACTGAAGAATGGATAAGGAAAATGTGGTACATTTACACAATGGAGTACTACACAGCAGAAAAAAAGATAATGACATCTTGAATTTTGCACAAAAATGGATGGAGCTAGAAAACATTATTTTGAGTGAGGTAACCCAGACACAGAAAGACAATTATTACATATACTCACTCATAGGTAGTTTTTAAACATAAAGTAAGCCAGTCAACAAACCATAATCCCAGAGAATTTAGGCAACAATGAGGACACTAAGAGAGACATGCATGGATCTAATCTACATAGGAAGTAGAAAAAGACAAGCTCTCCTGAGTAAATTGAGAGCATGGGGACCTTGGGGGAGAATTGAAGGAGGGAGTAGAAAGGGAGGGGAGCAGAGAGAAATGTAGAGCTCAATAAAAATCAATTAAAAAAAGACTGTCCTGTTTTTTTTTTAAATTTTACACTACCATCCTGACACACATATTTTGTGAGTTCTCTGTCCCTGAGTGACATCCTTGGCTTCATCATGCTTCTCAGAATGTTCTGCCTCTGTGGTCAGCAGAATGCAGTGCCCATCACATCTTCCTGCCCCTTTACTCCCTCATCCCTACAAAGAGGTCATTAAAGCATATGCACATTTGTACAATTTCAAGTGTTATTTAATTGGAAATGGTTCAGCTTGACATTTGTAAAAATAAAAGCATGTTTTCCATATAACCACGCACGATGGTGAATGTTGCACATCATCCATTAGTCTTATATAAATATAAGAAAGCTAATTTAACTTAATTACTTATTTATTATTTTTGAGATAGGTACTCATCCAGGTGGGCCTTGAACTCACTATGTAGCCCAGGCGTTCCTCCATCTCAGGGTAATTCTGACTCAGCCTTCCAAATGTAAGGATTGTTAACTATGAGCCTACTGAGATACCTGTTTTAAATTCATTGATTATATATGTGGTAGAGGCAAAGTTTATTAAAATCAGGAGACTGATTTAATTGTATCAATTTGTAATTAGGGACCTTTGGTCAACAAATAGGATCACTTTTTTTCTTCTTTCCAACCATGCTTTTTACAGCCTTCGATCAATAATCTGGAAGCAGCTCTCTGTTAGCCGAAACTAAGCGGATTAACATGGGCGTCCATGTGACTTTTCTGGCTTTGCAAGCTGATGTTTTATTTTAAAGCGAATGGCCATGAATGCCCTCTTACATGGCAGACACCATTTAATCATGTAGTATATTATAGTCATGAAAAGTTACACACCTTGTGGGAATGATCTGGGTCTGTCATTTATTGGTGTGGGTCCCTGGACAAATCCATGCTCTCCAAGCTGTGATCTCATCAGCAACATAACAAGCAGTAATAATACTAGCTCATAATTTTGATGACCAGTGGAATAATAATTTTCTTTGAAAGCATAAACCCTAAGTTTGGAGATGTGGCTAAGTGAGGTTTGATATAGCTAAGTGGGGTTTAATCTAGTGTCTTCTCTCTAAACATCCTGCAGTGTCAGATGTACCCCAATATTTTAGGACTTGTTTCCATTATGGTTTTGATTTTTTTATTGTTACATGATATTGAAATTCTTAGCATTTTTCTTAAGAAATCCTTGAACCTAGATGTGGTGACTCATGCTTGTAATTTCAACGTTTGGGAAACTGAAGCAGGAAAATTGTAATGAGTATGAGGCCAGCGTAGGTTACATCGTTCTATGCTGGCCCGAATTATTACTTTGAGACTCTGTCTGAAAACCTGACCAGAACAACAAACAAAATTTTTGAAAAAAAGAATTAGCTTTTGTATTTAAGATACTAAATGTTTATGTTGAGAGATTTGTAGGGTAAATAAAATGATTGTTTTCAGTTTCCTGTTTTTCTAGGTTAGAAACTTTAAGAAACAATCCCAACAGTTCAGAATCGAGATAGAAATGATTTTAGCGTTTTCAGAAGCATTTCAGCAACATAAAGTAGTTTTAGAAAATTCTTACGAAGCTTGGGTAAAGCCACAAGCAGAAAACAAGATAAAAATGAGCCCCGTGTAAACCACAGATCCCACAATTCAATAGAGGAAAGCAATGGGCTGCTAAGAGCAGGATGCAGAGGTATGTGCTAGTGCTGCCTCAATTCAGTTCACCCTGGCAGCTTTGGGCATCTCAAAGTGCTTCCTTGGTAGAGGCAAGAATATTATGAGATAACAGTACATCGAAATCATGAGACCGTTTTTTCACATAAATACAAAGAATGTGCTGAGGGCAAGTTAGGAAACAGCCTGCTTCAATTGTGAGATTTTTGTGGCACCTCAGATTCAACAGACAAGTCCCAGCATAGGCACAGTCAGTCATTTCCCATCATCCGAGAGGGAGTGCGGTGGAGGAGAGCTGGGACTTCCCGTGATTCTGAGAGAGAAGAGAATCAATACCACCAGCAGCAGAGTAAACGCTAAATGAACACTTAATGAATTGAGAACAGACCAGAAAGCCAGCAGTAATGACATATTCCAGGAGCGCTTGGAGGAGGGGATTGTGCACTTGGCCAACGTAGTACAATGGGCTGTTATAGCTTTTCAGTAAACGCCACATTTGATTTATTTATTTATTTTTTAAAATTCCAATGCAAGTAATTTGCACATTGAAAAAGTGGAAAATGCAGAAAGAAAAATTGACTTTGATAGTGGTCTGTGATTATCTCCTGACTCCACTATGTTCTGCCCTTTTGACCTTAAGTGAGTTAATTAAGCCTGACAGGCTGGTCTGGTTAGATGACTTAGGTTACTCCAACTATGACAGCCTGTGTCCTAGCCCTGGATTCTATGGAACAGGGAACTGACTCGTGAAAGTTTCCTCTTATCTTCATGTGTGCAACATAGCACACACATACACACATATACGCATGCACATACACACACACAGAGACACTTCTTCTTCATGTAAGGCCTTGATATACAGCTTAGGCTAGTCTCAAACTTGCTATCCTCCTGTTTCGGCCCACCGAGTGCTGGGATTGCAGGTGTGAGGCCCCCACTCCAGCATAAATATGTTGGGGTTCTCCCCAGGCACTGCCCTCTCCAGACCCTGCTTAAAGAAAGCCCAGTGTGGAGGTCAGTTCCTCTATCTGGGGTGTTCCAGACCATGCCTAGAGGCTATTTGAGACAAGGCAAGTGGTTCTCCCTCATGGTTTCTCCTCCTCCCCTAGAACCACCTTGGAACGCTTTGCTCAGATTTTAACCTGGACTTCTAATTTGGTCAGATCTGATTTATCGTATCAGTGGGGAGATTTAATATTGGGGTACAAAATCTATCAATATGCATTTAAGTGAAAAAATATTAATGGGCTAGGCTTCAGAAAAATCCACAAACAAATCAGCAAACAAAAAAGCAGACAAAAATCCTTAACAAAGACTTGATCAAGCTTGAAAGCAAGAAAAATAAATATATATTAAACACACACACACATAAAACCAGAGAGCCTTTTAATATTCATGAAACGTTAGCTTTCTCAATACATTAAATCTAGGCATCACCATCTTGCAAATGGCCAGAATACCTAGTAAATCAGCCTTCAATCTGAGAGAAGAAGAATAGAGAGGGACTGAGAAAGAACATTCAGTGCAGACTTTGAGCACCCACGTGATTTATGTGTGCAGCCTTCTTCTAGATTACATCCCTGTCACTAAGTTCCATCTGCGGTTTTTATAATGCTTCTGCCAAAGAGAAACAGCGCAGCAGCCTGGATTCATGGTCAACACTCGATGCCACTCAGAAATGCAGCTTCAAAATATGCATACACCATCCACATTAGCCATTCAGGGACTGTATCTAGAGAACAGAGTGGCGTATAGCATTGGAGACCTGGTTTGTTTTTTGAGTAAAGTTGTATGGGTTGTGTTCTTTGAGTAGTCTTAGCCTCTCCTCATCCTTTTTAAAAAAGGAAAAACAAAACAACAAATAAAACGTTCTTTTCTGCAGTCGCAGGGTGTTGGTCACTTGTCTCCTCCTGTTCTCATCCTGAGTATTGGCCTTTGCCAAGCTACAGTCCACTACAAGAAAAATCAGACTGCAGAGACCCAGAAAGACCCCAGTTTCTAGAGTTTACTATAGGGCAAAGCAGCACTTTGTTCTGAGAGCCAAACGTTTCTTTCATGCTGCAGATCTGCGCTTCTGGTCACTGAAAAAGTCTCGGTATGTTTATTATCAAGGGCTTTTGGATGGCTCCTGCTCTCTGCCCATGTGCCAGAATCTTTGAACAGAGCATTGTTCTTGTGCAATGAATTCTGGTTCATCAGGACATGGAAGGCTATCCCCGCTCTGAAGTACCCTTTCAAAACTCAGCCGGGAGTGCAGGGTTCTTTCTATCGCCTATCTGTGGACATTGGCTCTGCTCTTGCGTGTGTGAGCACATGTTTGTGAATGGTTTTTCATTTGGAAGGGATGTGTCACTTAGCCCTGGGAGTAACCTGCAGTGCTGCTCATGGATAAAAATGTGAAATCCATTATCGCTTTAAAGTGTCCAAATGTCCTCCAATAATGTTTCTTACCAGCTCCCTGTCTTGTAGTTTTCTTCAGAAAGTTTCAAATTGGGTCCCAAACAAAGATGCAGAGTTTTTTTAGGCTTCCCAGAGGTAAACATTTTTGTCACTATTGTGAGCACTATTGTTTTTATTTTAAGTTCAAAGTAGCATTTTGCCCTTGATCATCAGAAGGGAGCAGTCTGCTGTGCTCAATCACAGGTATTGCTACCAATGAAGAGTCATTTTGTTGCTGTCTCTAGAATTTGAAACCCTCTGTTACTTTGAATCCAGCTTTTAAAGGTTCCTTTGCAAACCCTGCCAAGAGCCGCTGTCTATTAGAGAGCCAGTGTTTCATTTGCAATTGAAAAAGACAACCCTATCATTGAATGAAGACATTAAAGGGAAGGGAAAAAGCAAAAGCTGGGAAGGAAGATGCTCAAGGAAGGGTCCCTTTAACTCTGGGAGATACTTTCATCTTGAATGTCCATTGTTTCTTAACTGCTCTGCTCAGTGCCTGTCTTGCACCCCTTGGCTTATAGCTGTGGGTGGCTTGAAGTCAAAGTTGTAAACCAGGTCACTTGTACTCGGAACGCAGCCAGTGGCTTTCTGCTATTGGTAAGTGAGAACAGTAGGCACCTCCCCACAAAGCTAGCAAAAGGCCTGACCTTTAATTGATTACCGGAAGGAAGCCTGACTTCTTTTGAGAAGTCAGGCCAGTTTCGACATAAAACACTGTCCTTGCCAGCAAAGCCTTGTGCAGAGACAGGGATACTCAGCTCAAGAGACTGCAGTGCGGGCAAGATGTGAAGCATTGATTTGAAGGTAGGAAATGATAACACATGGCCAATCATGGGCATTGAAAGGGGGGGAGGAGAACATATAGGGGAAAGCTTAACATGTGATCAACGTTTACTAGAGAAACTACATTATCTTTCTTTAAGTGTAAAGCCAGGAACAGTAGAGGATCTGAGCAGTTTTTAAGGTTTTAACTACTATAAAAATATATTAGTGGAAAGGAGGCTATACTAAACACACACATGTGCACACACACAGAAACACACACATGCACACACACACACACACACACACACACATCAGTTCTCAGATAACTACAGGAGTAGTTGCGACTTGTCTTGCCCCCAAGGACCTAGAGGTACTTATGGAGCACCTGCCTAATGAGCAGGGAGCAGATCTGAGGATAGTGTTACAATGTTCTTAAACAACTGTGAAGCCCAGGCCCAGCAGTGCCCCCCCTGTGAACCTCAGCATCTGCCTCTTAAGAAATGTAGTATGGCAGAACGAAAGCAGTAAAGCTTCTGAGCCAGGCCAGTTGGTTAAGGCCTTGAGTCCATGAGTCATATACTCAGCAGCTGGGAGATCTCTGCTGGGAGTTTCACTTCTCTCCGTCCAGTTTCCCCTTTGTGGTAAGATTATAAAACCTGATTTACAGGAACGGGTGGGACAAATTAAGAAAGCGTGTACACATTCAACACAGTTGCCTAGTAAAGGATAGTTATTATTCAAGGTAGGGTTTCTTGAACTTTTTCTACTTGGCAACCTCTTGTCTTCCAGATTTTCATATGACCCCCTCCCCATATGTCAGCCTATGAAATAGGTTTGCAAATCAAACATTAACTGAAAATAAACAGCAAGGACTTTTATTTTAAAACAGTTGTTTGCTGTTTTACCATTGGGGGAGGATGGAACAGATTTGCATACTAATGATTTGGATGAGCTTGTTTATATTTACAGAAACAACTCAATCTTGGCTGAGTATTTGGTACTATGATACACAGAGCATGTGAATATTTGGTACTACCATACACAGAGCATGTGACCATTTGGTACTATTGTACACAGAGTGTGTCTTACATTTCCAGAGTTGATCATTATCTCACATTATTTTTTCATAACTATCAAGGCTGAGTTTTTTTTTTCATGCCAATATGCCAAAGAAACTGGAGCAATTATTGTTGGAGCCATTATAGAATCTTTTGGAAATTCCACCTTACTCTGTGTTAATGAAACTCAGATCGGAACTTATATAATTGAGGGGAGTTGGTAACTGGTGTAAACATCTGTGCATGTGTTTAAGCCAAATGTGAACTACAAGTTCCTTCTTTCCTCTCTTATTTTCCACTCCTCAGACCTGCCACCCATATCCCCTTGTTGAGACAGTGTCTCTCAAGAGTGTAGAGCTTGCTCTCTTGGCAAAATGCCAGCAAGCCTTCTGGTTCATCTATCTTGCATCCCTGCACTCCCAGCATAGTGATGACATATATGCCCCAGTGAAAGAGACCCAGTTTTCAATGGGTGCTGGTGATCCAAATTCAGGCTTCATTCGTGAGCACTTTTCCCAGTAATCTTTTTTCCCCAATCCTCAAACATTAAAAATCCAACATTCTAATACAATGTAATCTGAAGATGTCCTGATTTCTTAAGGAATGATGATAGAAAAATATTGAAACACGTTTATGCCATAATGTTATCATCATGTTTCTAGAAGAACTAAAATCATTGTAGAGGGAGCACAGCCATTCATAGCGTATGACAGCATTGAATTTGAGCCCTGGTGTTTCTTTCAGGGATCACTCCTATGGACTCAGGTGTGACATCATGTGCTATGTGAAGTGTTCCTGGTGATCTCAGAACCAAAGCTGCAGGAAAGCTGTACAATGAAAGCACAGGGGAACTTGGTGCTAGAAACATCTTAGATTTACTACATACCTGATTTTGAATTGTTGGTTACTATGAATCTAGAAACCTTTTACTGTTGTCAACTTTTTCATGATGCCACCCCCCAATTCAGTTGTGTGACCTTATATGAGACCTTATTATGTCGTTGCAGCAGGTGGACACTGAGGAAGACTGAGTGACTGTGATTTTTGCTACTTCTTAGTTTCCTTGCTCCCCAAATCACCACTAATGTTTCCAGGTTTTGGACATATTCTTATTCACTACAATTACAGATCATATGTGCATTTCTTCATCACTTTGGTAGGACTCTTATACACTTTCTTACTATTTGTTTCCAAAAGACAGAGATACCAGAGTCACTGAGCCATATGAAATCAATATGCCAGGAGGGAAGTTAAATTCCCTCTTGGGGTTTGGCAGAATATTGCTGCTGTGCTCTCATCTTCACACAGGATGCAAGACAAAGTGTCCTCTGTCTCTCTCAGGACAAGACTTTACAATCCAATTATTTTTACTGTCGGAAATCATTCTCTTCATTCCTCGTCAAAATTTACCTCGTTAATTTCAGCTTGTGCTATGCTAAATAATTCTCTCCTCCCCTCTCACTCACTGATTTGCTATGTGCACATACTAAATCTCTCTCCCTCTCTTTGTCTGTCTCTCCCTCTCTTTCTCTCTCTCTCTCTCTCTCTGCATTCCCTTAATCAGTAGATTTTTTTAAATCAAAACACATCTTTGCCTTTGTCCTCAGCATTGATAAGCTCCTCCATCTCTACATGAACTAATTGGCATCTGTCTAATACTCCCTTAACCAAAACATTGGCATTTTAGCTCTTGGTGACTAGCAAACATTTAAAAGTCAAGATAACATAACATGATTTAAAGGAGCAGAAAATCTTCCAAGGTTCATCCAATTATCACAGATTTTCGATATGAATTTCCTGTGTAACTGGGAGTTCCAAAGCACTAGACTTGGCCTTCTACCCCAGTAAGACAATAGAGAGAGATTAATTGATGGTGGGAAGTAGAGAATAAAGATGTAATCAATGCACATATTGGAAGAGAAGCGTGTAAGTGGTGTAAGTGCTTCAGTGATCCCCAAGGTCATTTTTCAGTTGCTGAAAGAGGTTTTTGAATTGCAAGAATTGGGTTAGCAATACAGAGACATACAGAACTAAAGAATTTAGCAGTCCAGGCTAAGGTGTGGTCGACAGATTATTGTCTTTTTCTGCTTCTGCAAGGTGTTTCGATAAGAAATTGTCATTGCTTGAGGGCCTCAATGTGGTTCTTATAAGTGGTCACTTCAATTTATGTTCCTAAACTCACCAATTGCCCCTGACTGAAAGATGGTATCCTTCCTCTTCATGGGTTCTTTATTTTTTTTTCTTCAACTTCTTTTTTTTAATTTTTCAAGATAGTTTTTTTTTTT
>LOEQ01005138.1:83983-99672 GCA_001685075.1 Bramus lutescens
GGGGGAGGACCTTGGACTTCTCACAGGGCAGGGAACCCTGACTGCTCTTTGGACTGGAGAGGGAGTGGGAGGAGGGATGGGGGAGGAGGAGGAAAATGGGAGGAGGTGGAAAATTTTAATAATAATAAGAAGAAAAGATACTAAAAAAAGAAATTATATTAACTACAATACTGCTTGGCAAATGGCTCAGGTGTATTTCTAGCTAGTTCTTATATCTTAAATTAACTCATTTCTATTATTTTGTTTATCACCATGAGGCTGTGGCTTACCAGCAATGTTCCAGTGGCATCTTTCTCGTCCGACAGCTACATGGAGTCTCCCTGACTCCACCTACTCTCTCTAATATCTCTTCCAGTCTGTCAATATTCTGCCCCACCACAGGCAAACAGAAGGAAATCCCACATCAGCAAACAAACAAATATTTACTTAGGTCATCCCCCAGATTCTGTTCTCTTCTTGGTCATGTCTCTCCTTCATGCTTTATTTCACTGTGCCTATTTCCTACACCTATAGGACTTTCTTTTAAAAAGTACAGTTTTGAGGGCCATTCCTATGTCTATCTCTGTCCAGGCATCTCTAAATTTACTAAAGCAATGTATTTTGAAGTAAAATATTATGATCTCCTACACTTAAGAGCACTTATGACTATGAAAAAGGAAACAATAATTGAGGGTTAAATACTTAGAGAATGTCCCTAAAGGTTCCATACTATAGATTAATAGCATATTTTGAATTTTATTTTTATATCTGCTGTGGGACAATGGTTTGTACCCTGTCATTTGTATTTAATAAAATGCTGATTGGTCAGTAGCCAGGCAGGAAGTATAGGCAGGGTGACCAGGCAGGAAGTAGAGGTAGGGCAAAGCTAACAGGAGAATTCTGGGAAGAGTAAAGACAAAGTCTGCAGTTGTCACCCAGACACAGAGGAAGCAAGATGAGAATGCCTCGCTGATGAAAGGTACCAAGTAACATTGCTGACACAGACAAGAATTATGGGCTAGTTTAAGATGTAAGAATTTGTTAATAAAAAGCCTGAGCTAATAGGCCAACCATTTTATAATTAATGTAAGCCTCTGTGTGTTTCTTTGGGACTGAATGGCTGTGAGACCAAGGGGGACAGAAACCTCTGACAACATATATTCTGCCCTATACAAAACCTAATGACATTTTACTCATTCTAGGCAAATATACATAGAAAGCAAAGGCCCTAATTAATTAAGAATATATTTTATTCAAAGATTAACTGATTCATTCTTATTGATTTGTGTTTTCATTTTAGTTTTTATATGCTTTTGATCATTCATTTGTTTTGAGATAGGATTTTACAAATCCCAGGCCTTATGCTCAATGTGTAGCTGAGGCTGATCTTGAACTGATTGATCTTCTATCTCCACAGTCACAAATACTGGGATTACAGGTATATGACTTTTGTATCAAGGATCTATTTATCTATAGTATTTATTTATTTACTTATTTATGCACATGTGAGTGTATGCTCTATAAGTGCCTGCAGGAGGCCAGAAAAAGGCATTGGATTCTCTAAAGCTGGATTTATAAACTGCTGTGAGATTCCAAATGGATGCTGGGAACAGGTCACCTGTTAAGTCTAATAGCATTTAGTGCTATTAACTGCTGAGTCATATTTCCAGACCCATGTAAAAATTAATTACGAATTATAAAATAGCTTTGTTACTCTGTTGTCCATTAAAAAAAAGCAAAATCTAAAATATACTCCTTGTAAAGTTCTCAACATCTCTAATACAAACACAGTTGTGAGGGGTTCTATGGTGGTTCAGAGCACCTGTAATACAGGCTTGTAATAACACATGTGGAAGAGAATTCCCCTGGGAGGCGATATGAAAAGAAGAGGGTAGGAGACCCAGAAATACACAGGAGACCAGAGTTCTGTGTCTCAGCATCAAGTGGACAGCAATACCCCTGTGATTTGCTTTATGAAGTAAAACACTTTGTGATGGTTTGTTTAGGTGTCTGACTGTATATCTGAAGAGGGATTTCAGTAGAGAATTTTCCGTCCACTGGGTTCTGTGGAGGAAATGATCCTATGTTTTGCTTCTAATTGACATGCCAGCCATCATTATGTCACCACTGCCCAATGTCCACTGCATTGCTAACATTTAATATTGACCAATATTATCAATACTGATATTTCTACATTATCATTGTCCACTGCCTTTATCACTTGTAGTTACTTTTTTTCTCAATTTTTGTTCCTTATTCTCATCCCATATGATAAGATACATCAAAGCCCTTAATATCTTTGAGAAATTTTTGAAGTTATTTTTGGCAGTGAAAACTGAGTCTATTTTTGATATCTGGAATATGATGTATCATTCCTATATATTTTATGGAAGAAGAAAAATGACATTTGTTAAACACCACAGGCTAGAATCTACTTTGGGCATTTTAAAAATGGTATTATATAAGAATTCTCATATGAACTTTTATAGTATTAAACATTGCTTGATGTATATCAAATATTTACTCCCTCTGAACAATTTGTCCTGCCAGGTGTGTGTGTGTGTGTGTGTGTGTGTGTGTGTGTATTCTTATTCTTTCTTTCTTCTAAAATCCCCCCACATTTGTATGTGGTTATGTATATATACATATACATATTTGTATGTGTGTAATTTAGTCTGTCTTATTCTTGCTTCCCTCCATAATCCATATATGTATAGGTATACATGTGTGTGTGTGTGTTTAGTCTTGTCATATTCCTGCCTTTAATTCCACACCACCTCACCCACACCCAGTAGTGCTTAGCTGATTTTAAGTTGTTTTTATTGCTCAAGTCAGAATCTCTTTTCAGCAATAGTTTTCCTGATCCTCTAGGATAAAACTATGCCCTTTGTTATTTCACAGAAATTCTATGCTGTTTTGAGTTTGTAGGCTTTGGGGTCTCTATGTTTGAGTATACCATGAGCAACCTGACAGTATCAGTATACATTCCTGGCACATAGTGAATACCCAGTTAGAATATGCTAATTTACTTATGTGCATTTGTGTGTATGAACGTGTTCATGTGTGAGAATGTAGATATGCATGTGCCATAGCACCTGTGTGAATATCAGAAGTCAGGAATCTAAACACAGGTTCTCAGTTGTACAGCAAGAATTTTAGGAAACAAGCCATCTCTATAGCCCCATTCTTTGGGTTTTAATTCAATAACCATTCCATGTTTGTCAGGATTGCTATAGACTTTAACTATACTTGCTAATATGAATAGCAAGAATTATCTCTTCTACCTTATGCTAAAAAGAAAACGTACTCAAGAATATCACTTTAAATAAGCACCCTGTGTGTTTTTGAGGCAGATGTTCATGAGCCACCTTTTGAGGAGTATTTCATAGGACATGAAACTACAGCTATTCAGAGACCAGTGTAAACTTACAAATGTCAGATCCTAACACAACATCTGCACCGGGACTTGCATTTTTGGATTCTGTTTTCATATCATTCTAAATCCTATTCTTGATTTTGATTGATATTAGTTTTGTCCTTTCATAGACAGGGTCTCATTCTTTAGCTCAGGCTCGCTGGCCTGAAACTCAGGAAAATCCTCCTGTCTCACCCTCTGAATGACAGACCTATACCACCAAACCTGATGCCACTTGTCTGTGTGTGTGACACTAAATAATGATGCTAAGAAAACCAAAATAAATCAACCTACCAATTTTTCTGACAGTCACAGAGATCAAATAGTTTGCTGAAAACATAGCTCCTGGGCTTAAAGAGAAAAAAAAAGAAAGAAAGAAAGAAAGAAATAAAGAAAGAAAGAAAGAAAGAAAGAAAGAANNAGAAAGAAAGAAAGAAAGAAAGAAAGAAAGAAAGAAAGAAAGAAAGGAAAGGAGAGCCCAAACTTGTACTTCATTTGCTTCCCACAAGCTGAAGGGCAGTTTCTACTGAGTAAGATTCCAGTCAATTGCTCCAAGATGGGGCATTGTGTGCACATGAAAGAGTTTCTTGGAAATGAAAGTCAGTGCAGTTTACTGAGGGTTGTGTGCATAGCCGGGATGGTCTGACTCATGCATGGGGAAGCGTTTCCAGTTATGTTAATAACCATTTGGCAGCTGCCTCTCTAATTGCCTAAGTCAGTTTGTAGACATGGAGGAAATGTTAATTCTCTGCAAATATAGCTATTCATAACTCAGAAAATTTTCCACCCTCAATAGAGATGGATCTTCAGATGTCACTGGCACTGGGGACAGGTAGTTGTTATTTAGTGAGCCTCGGGGAGTCCTTGAACTCCCTACAGTAAAATCAAGAGGGTTAGGAAATGGTATGAGACTGAAGCAGCGTATGAATGCGTCTAATGAAATTCGGGCATCCTTCGTTGGCTGCCTTTCAGTTTGATCGCTCCCATGCACAGGTTGTACCAGATGGTGCTCTCATGGTCTCCATCAATGCTGGGATGTGATGAAGGATGTGGGAGGAGAAGAATGGATGAGAAAAATAATGCAGATCTGCACAGCTGAAAATAATTATGATTGCATAGCTAATGACCCAGGGAATTAGACAAAGCCAAGCTCATTGGAACTCAGGCCACATGCCGGCAAGTGTCGCAACTTAATGACAAAAGATGAATTGTTTTATCTCCTACGTAGTAACTCATGACATGGTGGTGATTCTTATTTCTGAATCACTGTGTTAGAATCAAGTAATACGGAGATGTGTGTAGTCTCTGTCTTTTCATTTTGAAAGGGAATTGAGACAGTAATCACAATGGACTATTAAAAATGTCAAGAAGTCTCAGTAAATACTGTATTGATATTCCTCTTGACCTACAGTGCAAGTGGGCAGGAACCCACAAGATGATGAAAGCAGCCACTAAAATATAGACTGTGCATTCCTTGGAGGGTAGGGTCAGAACTTGCCCTTCTTTTGAGGTCATTTAAAAGCATTTATTGAAATTCTGCCATGTATTTGGTACTCTTTAACAACCTGTGATAGAAAGATGAAAAAGACAGAGTTCCCACAACTGCCTGAAGGAGCTCACACTGTGTAAATATTGATTGGGGGTGGATGACTGATTGCTATTCCCTGTGGAGACCCTGCCAAGGTGTCTGAAATTCTCTCTTATTTCCATTACAGCTGTGAAAGCCAATATTCAAGTGCTGGTAGTTCAAGTATTCACCTTGTGGTTCACTTGCTTAGTCATTTAGCAAATCTTTATTGACTATTGACTATGTATCAGACATTGTGTTTGGCACTAAAATAAAAGTGGGGAGTAATAGTTTATTGGAATTACAATATATGAATATATATCCTTAACTACTATCTATTTACTTTCAGTTATTAATTTCTGGGTGCTAAGGGTTGTGCCTACATCATTGCACTCAATAGACATGCCAAAGTTTACAGGAGAAACCCACAAGGCCTCAATGCTACAGAAAGAACTCTAGGAATCTAAGGAATATTGCATGTAAGAAACAGTCTTCTTCAGTGAAAATAATACAATTTGTTTTCCAATAACAGGTGAACAGCCCTGAAAACACACATGTGAGTAGCATTACTCAGAGTGAGTAGGCTATATTTAGGAATATATGTATATACATATTCAAATATACATGTAAAAGCAATTAATTAAAAAATAATACAGGAATTTGAAAATGAGAAAGTAGGGGTATATAGGAGGGTTAGGAGAGGGAAAGGGAAGGGAAAAAATAATGTAATTGTAGTATAATGTCAACAATCCCTCCAAACAATAAGGAAAATATTCAAAAAAGATAAATAGTACAGAGATTACTATGAGGTGCCATAGACAAAATCACATTTAATCTAATGTATAGAAGAAACCCATAGTAGAGTTAGTGACTATGAGAAAAGTTTGAGAATTGAATGGAAGAAAGAACATACTATCTATGAGCCACACACTCAGGAAATTGTAAAGCAGATACTATCATTATTTTGAATCCTAAACATCATGTTTATTAAAAAGCACACACACACACACACACACACACACTAGGGGGCTGGATTACTTAGAAGTTTGGCAGTGAAATACCAAACATTTTAAGTCTGCATAATTGGTTGAAATCCAGCCAGAACTGATAAGAAATGCCACTCTTCCCATCTGCTAGTTTATGCAAATGAGTTAGTGATCTCATTTAGCCCACTAGGAGACACGTGTCTCTATCGCTAAAGCAGCTCCGAGGCTGACTTCTAGCCCTAGTCTTAGGCAAATGTCTTGAATTTAGTTGTGGGTTACAATTTAGCATGAGATATGCTCCCAAGAATCTCAGGACCTGAGATCAGGGCCAGAACTGGACATTACTACAGCTTTATGTCCTGTCTGATGGGATGCTATCTCACCCCAAATATGGAAGTTTCTAGACTCCTGTGACTACTTGATTCCTTCTGTGTACATGATCTGAGACTTCCAAACCTGAAATATAACAATATGGAAACTGACTGGATAAGACCTTGTTTCTTTCTGGCCTTTAATTTGTTTTTCAACCTATTTCAAAAAAAAAAAAACCCTCAAGTAGCTTTTAAAACACTTATGGGGTAAGACATCACAGATAAGTTCTGACTAAAACGCACTCATGATTAGTGAGTGTATGCAATGAAAAATTAGAGACGTGAACAGAACATTGAACTAACCTGCCCACTTTGGAATCTTATTGTTGCTGTTAGCTGTATAAAGGCTCAAATATCATGTAACCGTTCTATTCCTTGCATCCTCTTTCACAGGATGTAGGCAATAGAATCCCTTCTCATCAGAGCATCATGAGTTCATGAGCAAATCATACACACAAGAGTGCTGGGCTTGTAACAATTGCCATGTACAAATTATCTCATGCTACTGTGTTTCATAAACTATATCAACCCAATTTTTAGAAAGCACATTTTAATTCTGACCCAAGTGCTTAGCTATAGGTATTATACAGTGTCACTTTAGAGATGAGGACACTAAACTTAAAAAGTAAATGGCAACTAGTAGTTCATAAAGCTTATCAAATCTGTCTAATACTGAAAATGATATTCTATCTTACTTAATTGCTTAAGTGTTCATCATGGCTTAGAAGCATGTAACTCAAAGAGCACTGTCCAAGATTTCTGGTTCTCTGTTAACTATGTCTTCTATACAAGGCAGAGAACCACAGTGAATTTCCACTTCTGACTTCATCAATGCAAAGGAACAATATTTGCAATTTAGTAGATTGCCAATTTTAGTGATTATTTCATAAATTTTTAGCTACTATTAGTGAGTTATTTGCTAACCTGTGATTATCTCAACATACTACACCAGCAGTGTGGTTACTGAAAACCTCGGGGCACATTTTCATTACTCAGTTTTATTTATTTTTTGCTTTTAATTACTTTCACAGTTGTGAATTAATTCTTATTCTACCATGTTGGTGGTGGGAACTAAGCCTGGTTCTCTCCAAGAGCAGCGAGTGTTCTTTATCTACTGACCTATTTTAGCATCACTTTGACCATAATGTTTTAAAAAGATGATTATTAAAAGGTGGTTGTAAGCATTAACATTTGGGTCACACTGTTTACATCAGTGCATGTTCACAGTTTATTGACAAATGAGTGTTTGATAGTATGATGTGGTGAAGCAATTGGCTGCATGACTTCAGGGCTCCTGAAGAAAGGAGCCCCAGTAAAGGCAGGCACTCCTTAGAGGTCTGTGAGCCAGGGAGGTGAGACCAACCAATGGTCCCAAATCATCATTCATATTAATCTGATTAACTTTCCCAGTCTCATTTGCAAAGTGCAGGGATCAGAAATTTTGGCAATCATCTGGGTAACAGAACTCCCTCCCCTAGGACCTTGTAAATTTCTGCCCATATGTTTCTTGTAAAATTGCATTGCCTACGGGTGCCCTGCTCAGCTCATGTCTGTAAAGATGGCCAACCAACCAGATCTGTGATGAAGTCCTTCATCAGATATAGGAATGGTATTTATCGAGGGGGGGCTGTTTTTCATATATAAGGACATCATAGAACTTTTTATGATAATATGAACACTGAGAATAATGACTACATTAGGCACAAAAAGGCATAATATGACACAAATCTTTTAATGTGCAGGATTATTTTTAAAAGGTCTTGGAATGATAAGGAACACAAAGAACAGTTGCCCCCTTTTATTTTTCAGAGTAAAACCCTGAGAGTAGGCTTTCAGGATGTCAGTCTGACAAGTAGCCCTCATTTGGGATTTTTGTGTGTGTGTGCCGGTTTGGATGAAGGTTTAGGCATATATGTATGCACCATTTGTGCGTGTGCCTGTTTGGATGAAGGTATAGGCATATATGCATGCACCCATTTGTGTGTGGAGAGGTGTACACACGTACAGCAGATGTGAGTACAAACAGAGGGTAACCTCAGCTGTCACCCCTCAGGAGTTGGCTATCTTTTGTTTGAGTCAGGGTCTCTCATCCATCTAGAACTTTGTCGCAAAGGGAAGGCTGGCAGGTGGCTGAGCTTCCAGAGATCAACTCCTCAGCCTCACAGCTCATCCTTGTGGGGATTTCAGGCACACAGAACCATACACACTTTATTGTGTCTGTTGTGGGGATCTGAACTCAGATTCTCATGCTTGCTAGGCAAACTTATTGACTGAGTTGTCATCTCAACCCTACAATGCCAGTTTTCACAATGATAAAGTAAGGACATTCACCCAGTAATGATTTTTTTCTTTTTAATGATGACAGTGATTTTCTTTATCTCATTTCCCTGGAAGGTATGTCATAATTTGTCCCTAGCTTTCCTGAACTGATTAATAAATAAAAGTTTTCCTCTTGCGTTACTGTAAGGAGCATGTATTTGATTCAACATCACATCTTTTTCTTCAGTTTTCAGTATGAGCTGGAATACTTAGCTCCTTCAATTCATTAGAAGCTGCAGGAATCAAGACTGATTAGTTGAATACTCATTTTACCTAATTTAAGCAGAGATACTAACACCTAAGATAACTAAGAGGAAGAGATATTAATTTCTCAAGATATTTCTATTTCCTGATGATTTAATGAATAGATTCAGGGTTGAAAACAAAGAACACATTGGGCATCATATGTAAAGTCCTTGTAATCCATATCTTGTTCTTACACAATGAAATAACCTAATGTGACAGGGTAAGAGTGGTTAAAACTACTCCTTTAGGCACTTTATGGAAAAATACTTCATGGAAAATGAATTGCAACCGCCACTCTTCAAACCTTCTCTAAGCAAATTTAATCCCCATCCTGGAGATATTTGAAACTATTTTTGTAGATTTCAGATTATATGTATCCCTTAAAATTACAGGTCAGATCATGTCCCTTTAAGGATGGAAGATGCAGATCCAGGAAAAAAAAATGGTTTCCTTATGTTGACCATATCTATAGAGAATAAAAGGCCCACTGATATGACACAACATTCTAATGATTTGAAAAGAATCATGCACGTAGCTAAGGCTCAGGTCATATCACAGAAATGGTGTCATAAAGGCTATATGAGCCAGGAAGAAGGGATGCAACATTGTAGCAGGGTTATTTTCTCCAAGCATCACATGACCACCCCATCTGTCATGAAAGAGAGATAACCTTGGCCCATGATCATGACGATGAAGTAAGTAAAATACAATAGCGGTAGCTACATCAGTGGCAATACTAATGGAGACATCAACGCTCTTTAATAGAAGAAAGGGGGTTAAGGATCCAGATGCCATCACATGTGATTCCACCATCTACTACCTCCTTCCCATAGCTAAACTTGAGTGGTAGTGGCAGTTGCCAGCATATAAGAAAGGGGATAGGTGCTAAACTGAAGGTAGAATCCTATGATGGAGTTTCCATGAGACCATCATCCATAACGGGATGGGACTTTATAGCCTTGTAAATATTTTTTTAGTTAACTGTGCACATGCATGTAACCTCTTTACTTACATTGCTGTAAGCTGAGAATTTAAAGTAAGTAAGCCTGATACTCATTGATTGTCACATTGGACTTGGGTGGAATCATTTCTCTGAGGCTTTATTGGAACCCAAACTGGGGTGAACAGACAGTTCTTCATGTCTTTTCAGGAAAGTTAACATTCAATTCTAGAATTAAATGATTTTTAGCCAGCTGTATTTTATGGGAATAGCAAGGCCTTTGGCCCAGCCTGCTAGGCTCGATTGTGAGTAAGTAATTCAGAGGAATTTCGTTGGAGTGTAAGAATTATCTTCTGTTCTAGAGTGAGGAGCCCAGGAAAAGACAATGTCATGGTGTGCAAACAGATCTCTAGGTTCCAGTTGGGACCAAACATAAGCGATACAAACTCTCTTAAGCAGACTCCATCTAAATAATTTGTTAGATTTGTTAGTGCCTGCTTCTCTTTCTTCAGGCATAGTCCCTAGCAACCAAGCTAAGACAGAAACGAACCTTGTTTGTGCAGTACTTCTGTGAAGAAAGTCCAGAATTCCCAGAAAGCATGATTTTTGTGAAACCCACACAGTTAGTTGCTGTCCCTGCTTATAACAGCTAGAACATAGATACTAAGGAAGAGAACGGTGTTTCGTGTACTTCTGCTCCCACCATTTGAGCTGTTTACTAAAATGTCTGTTATGCCATTTGTTCCCAAACCTGGTTAAGTTGTTGATTTGTTATTATAATTGCGTAATGTAATTATATATAATGTAAACTGATGAAATGTCTGTGTGAAAATAAAGAATTACATTGCCATGGAAACTAATTGGAATGTTTTAGAAAGATCCAATGAAGGAAACTCGCTGAGAAAACAATTTAGGATTAACAAGATGTCTTAGTGAGTAAAGGGGCTCGCCACCAAAGCTGACAGTCTGAGCTCCATCCCTAGAACTTACACAGTGGAAAGAGAAAAGTGACTCCAATAAGTTGTCCCCTGACTTCAAGTTGGGCACTGTAGCATGCACACACACACACACACACACACACACACACACACACGCACACACAAATACACACATATATTAAAAATAAATAAATGTAAAAATATATTAAAGTACATTTGACAATTTAACTGTAAAATACTTAGGGGAAGAATATATTCCTGAAAGTCTTTAAGTTTTTGTCTTTGCAATCAAGACTGAAAGTAGAAATCACAGATAGTTCATTATAGGTATGGTTTGTGTAGCAAAATAAATGACAAAAACACCTGTTGGGGGGTCTCCTATTTACTCTCAGTCTGTTGGCCTCCAGTGCACAAGGGCGAAGAGTCATGAGCAGTGACAGAAAGCTTTATATGCAGCCTGTGAGCACTAACAGAGACAGCCCTCTGAGAGACTGCTTTCGGTGAAATAGCTCAACTTTATTCCAGAGTATAAGGAATATATAGGATTGGGGAGCCTGGAATAAAACTCTAATTTGCATTTAGTGGCACACAAGGTTTAGTATGTGGCAGTAGTGTCCAAAGCAGAGCTCCTAGCACAAGTCTTCTAGCAGGAATTTCTGCAAAGTGTCAAGCTAAAGATCAATCAGGCATCTGACTTAGTAACAGCTTTTAGATAAGGTTAAGTCCTCCAGAACTAGGGACATTCTCCAGAGAAGGGCAAGTAGAGAGCAGAAGATTTCGCTGGGGAACAAAGGAGTTTCCATGTTGCCAAGCATTTGCCAGGCCATAACAGACTGCAGCCTTGACCGGCCAGCAATACCTTCCAAGAAACACCAATAAGATGTTCCATATATAAAAAAGGTTATTAGCGATTGTAAGTGGCTTATTTGTAGAGCTATTGTCTCTATTATGAGCACCACAAAAAACTGGGTGTGTTGATGCAAACCCATAATCCCAGGCTTCAGGGGAATCCCAGCCTTCCCAAAGGAGGAGGTTCAGGAGCTAAAGGTTCTTGTCTGCTACTTAGAAAGAAGCTCTTGGTGTTCTAGTTAATGATTATTATACTGTTAGAGATTTTAGCTAAAGTAAAAGCACGAGAGATTTGGAACTGAGAATATACTTCAGTGGTAAAATGTTTGTATGCTATGTGTAAAAACCTGCACCATACAAAACAAAAGAAGGACAACCAACAACACATATAGAAAACAAGTGTTCAAAAGTATAAGGTTTACATGAGTTAACTTGCAAATTCCTGATTTAGCCTGCTTCTTCCAGCAATTCCAAAGGCGAAAGGGCAGCGTTTTCAACACTGCAATTGAAGCTATTCCTTATGTTTCAGTATTATGCATTCTTTTCATTGCGCTCTAAATTGCAGTAAGGTCGTCTCAGCTTACTATTCTCCATTAACCACTGTATATTGACCGCTCGTGTCTTATAACCAAGAGGAATATATTTGTACCTTGCTTGCAAACTCTTTCATGCCCCAGACTTTTTCTTCCCATTTTTCACAGTTCCTGGCTGGGTCAGTGAAGAATACGAAGATTGAATGAATATTTTGTCACTGTTCTCAGAAATCTCTGTGTCAATACTAAATAATAAAACATTAAATTACTATAAAATTAAAAAGTAATGCATAATTTGCTTAAACACTCCACTTTTTTATTAGAGAAGTCTGAAAGACCCGTTTTATTGTTCTGGCAACAAAAGAATTATGGAAATTAATAAGATATACAATGCATAATGTAAAACATGAATATTTTCACAATTTCATAATGAATATTGTATTAGTATAAATCAGTCAGAATATAGGAGCAAATTCTCACCATTGTTACAAAATAACAATGTGCTTAAAAAGTTATTAGATCTGAGTTTAAGAAGGGAATTTATCAATGCCTATGGATCAGCCTTTCAATATAGACATTGGAGTTAGACAGATGTAACTGAAAGTCTAGACTGATGTTTACACTTGCTGGATCATGGCAAAGCTATGGACCCTTTCTCAACTTTAGTTTTCTCATTTTTGGAAGATAATAGTGATTGCTAGGGATGTTTTTGGATATACTGTACTTAAGCAAAGTTTTTGGAGCATTACAAGTACTTGGGATCTCTAAATTTATTAATAGACTGTACATATCTGAAAATTTTCAGACAAGCGGTAGCAATTAAACTGCCTGAGTTGGTAAGTCCAGAAGCTAAAAAGGATGATGAAAACAAGAAAAAGAATTTGCAAGTACCAGAACAGTGTGACCTGCACCAGTTAAGAAATGTTAATATGCAAAGAAGAACACAAAGATTGGATCATCCAAGGAAAGAGAGGGAGTGGTCACATGAAGATGAGGGCTTTAGGAGGCCTCTGAGGTTCTTAATGAAAGAACGACAGTTGCCATAGCCTGGAATCCTGTCACTCTATTTCAGAGAGCAAGCTCCTAAATTCCAGAGAAAAGATTTGATTTTAGGTAACCATCCCTTGAAACTGCTTGTGCAACCTGGGATGAGTGGATGAGAAGAAAAGCAGAGAACAATTAAAGAAAGACCTAGTAACAGATCCAATTGCAACATCTTTGCATTTGTGAGAGCATGACCTAATGTCTGCACCTGCCTACCTTACAGCATAGGAGATTTAAAAAACTTTCTCATATCTTCTTTCTGTTCCGGTATGGAGTCTACAGTGCTTAAGTAATTTGATTTGAAATAATCTTTATTCCTGTGCGAAGTGCTCTCAGCCACCTCATTAATTTTGATTTTATACTCAATAAAGTTTCTGTTATTTCTGCAAATTTCATATCTGGTTAGGCTCCTGGAGTTCTGCCCTTTTCATCTTGAATTTAAAGTTCAGATCCCTCTGTTAATGTTCATCTATTTCTTTTGTTTCTTCTGTCAAGTCATAGTTCACCAATAAAACATTCTATCTCTCAGGGAAACCCACGTATTTCTCATTTTCTGATCTCTATGGTTCATGTTATCCTTCACTGAGAACCTTCTGTTTTATGTGCATGTGTATCTGTGTTCATTTGTGTGTATGTTCATGTCATAAATATATGAACATATATGTGCATGTGGAGCCTTAGATGTCAGACCTCAGGAACCTTGCATTTTACTTGTTTGAGATAGAATCTCTCACGCTGTACAAAGCCAGTCAGGCTAGGCTGGCTGGCAAGCAAGACACAGGGATTCACTTGTCTTTACCTTCTCAGCTCTTTGATTATAAGTGTGTGTGTGTGTGTGTGTGTGTGTGTCAAAGGGCACTGGGGATTGAATTCAAATACTCATGTTTGCAAAATGAGCATTGTACTGACTGAGATATCTTTCCAGCACTCTCATTTCTTTTATATTACAGCTGTAATTCTTAGATGTGTAGTTAAAATAATGTATTTTCATGAATTCTTCGAGAATTCCATATAAGGAATTTGGATCACAGTCACGCTTCATGTCTTCCCCGACTTCCTTCTTGATTTGCTCTCCATTGTACATCCTCATTCTTTTTTTTTTGAAAACAGTTTTTATCACAACAGATATCTTGTAACCTTTCCCACCCCCCCCACCACCCTTTCTTAATATTCCATGCATCTTGAATGTAGGGGTTGTGTTGTCAATGCATTAATTGGGGATGGGCATACAACGGTCATTTAGGATAAGTAAATATTTCATGTGAGGTTTTATTCCATTAATCCATAGCTCTTAAACCATTCTAAATATTTTTCCATAAATTACGTTCCATAAATGTAAATGCAGTGCTTACCTTGTGCAAAGGTGGTGGAAGATAGGAAGAAACAGTCATCATGTATGCTTCAAAGTCCTTAAATACAGAAAGACAGATAGCAGAAACAACAAGTAGCTGAATCAAATAATTTCTAAGCTGGGTGATTTATTAGGCTGGTGAAAGGGGGTAGCAATTGTCCTTGGTAACAACTGTGAGTACAAAGTAAATCGTGGATAGAGAATCTGGGGAATCTTTACAGGTAAGACTACTTGAGAGGTAAAGAGGAGAACAGGAAGTGACCAAAGAACATTTTAATTCAGGCAGAGAGTGGAGGCCCTGCAGTAGTACCAAGCTGTTGTCTTTGAGGTAGAGGAGGAAAGAAAATGTGCCTGATTTCAATAATAATGTGGGTAAGGAGGCTTAGGCAGATGGGTCTGAACTTTGCAGATCATTGTTGCAGAGTAAATGAAATGCAAAGGGAGAACAAATTTATTAGATACACACAAAAACATATACACAGAAAGACACACAGCCATACATATGCATATGTATACATACATCTATGTATATACACATGCACATATACATATATATACAGACACATATACACATAGAGAGACACACATATACACATACACACATACACACATACATGCTTACACCCACATAAACACACAAAGGGACTCATATATACTACATATATACACATGCATACAGACATACACAGAGACAGACACATACACACAAATATACATGTACACACATTCATACATACACAAATACAAATTCATACATATCCACACAATCATACCCACAGATATATACTTTATATTTTAAAGAGATATTATTGGTTGTGAAATAATATACACATATATGCAATTATACAGACCCACAGATATACACATTATATTTTAAAGAGATATTATTAGTTATGAAATAATAAGTTTTCTCTATCAGATACAGAAGGAGAAACAAATAAATTAGTTGAGCAGCTCCACTCATTTATTCAGTCCAAGCTGCTGTTACCCTATGCTAGAGTGTGAGTGGCTAAAATGCAGAAATTTTCTTCTCACTGTTCTAGAGGGTAAAACTCCGGTATTAGGTGTCAGTATGACTGGGTTCTTGTAAGGGTTCTATTTGTGTTAAAGGAGGGAGAGAGAGAGAGAGAGAGAGAGAGAGAGAGAGAGAG
>LOEQ01005138.1:108136-125024 GCA_001685075.1 Bramus lutescens
TCCTTCAATAAGAAAATACAAAAAGCCTACCAAAGCTATCTGTAAAAGAAATCACTGAAATCTCACTTATTAGTTTGGACAAAATGAGGGGTTTGATCTTAAGAATTTGGTTTATGAGATTCAGTTGAGTCAGGGGTGCTCTGTAAGGGACAAAATGTTCCTGTTTCTCTCCCTATTGAAAACCAAGATTCTGACTTTGATGTTCCCTCAGAATCATTTCCTTGGTGTCCCCAAGTCTTTAAAATGCTTTTTTGAATAAAGCTGATTTCCTCTCTCAGAGTCTTGTACTTTTAATGGGCTTCATGCTGTCACAAATACTCAGACAAGAGTATTTCAATTCTCTGAAATGTTAGATTGAGACAATTAAATTCCCTTTGTGAGTCTTTCATAAGTAATCTTGGACGGAAGCAGCAAGGAAATAATTGCAATAGATCAGTCAGTCTCTAAGCTCAGACTCCAGACTGGCAGCATCACTTGCAAACTGGCTACTCAAGCTTCCCAGCTTGCATCTAATGAACCTGACCATGCAATTGGGAGTGCACAACTTGAGGCATTTTGATTATAGAACCTCTGCTGTGAAGAAACACTTAATAGTAAAACACATTTCCTCATGGGTGATGCAATCTGTACTTCTGTTTCCTTTTACTGCAAGATTTTTTTCTTTCTGTGAAGAATTATTTTTAATATGTATAAATCTTTCCCTGTCAATCATCTTCTTAGCCCCAAACCTCCTGGCACTGCCACATGCCATTTCTGATGTGATTTGGCCACTGCCTGCCTATCTACCAAATCATACTAGTGGTTGTCTCTCTCATTTCTATCAGATGCATTTCCCTCCCTTTTAAATTAAATCACAAGACATTCAGAAATCTTGATGCCTTCTACTTTCTTTTGTATTATTGTAGGTTCTATTTCTGACATTATGAATTCATTGATGCATTATTTGAAGAAATATGAATTGCTCTTATAAATTGAAATTGACTTATGAGCCTAATTTTATTCTCGTTCCTGTTGAAGGGCTGGTGCCGCAAGCCTTTCCAGGCTTCAGTTTAATCACTTGTATAATGGGGAAACAATGTCTGTTATATGATATGTATTATATGCCAGGCATGTGTTTTAACTTCTTTTTAAAATTATTTCTCTAAGAAAGAAAGAAAGAAAGAAAGAAAGAAAGAAAGAAAGAAAGATGAGATAGAGCTTCCCTGAGTAGCTCTAACTGTTCTGAAACTGACTCTATAGACCAGGTTGGCCTCTAAAATCAGAGATCCATCTGCTCTGCCTCCCAAGTGCTGTAACTAAAGGCATGTGCCACTGTGCCTGGCTGAATTTTAACTCCTTATATTAATCAGTGAACTAGTTATTACTACTGCCCTACAAAGTAGGAATAATTTTTATTTATATTCTTCATATGAAGAAAATGAGGCAAATAAAAATTGTCTCACCTCAAATCAGAGCTTGAATATAGTGGAACTGATATCCCAGGCAACCTAGGTGCTAATATCATGTAATGAATACCACTGACTATTGCTGTCCAATCAAATGACTTAAGGTTGTTTTTTTGTGTTGGATAAAATAAGGCAGGCACTTAATACAGGTCAGTTACTTTAACATATAGGCTAGATATTTTAGCTACTATAAAAACATGCAGTTGTGGCCAGGTGGTGATAGTGCACGCCTTTCATCCCTCAGGAGGCAGAGGCAGACAGATCTTTGAGTTTGAGGCCTGCATAGTCTATCTACATAGTGACTTCCAGGATGGCCAAGGGTATATAGAGAAACTCTATCTCAAAAATAAATAGATAAATAAATATAAATAAAGGAAAAATATGTGAAATTATGTATGGCAGCATGCACCACTAATTCCAGTGCCCAGGAGCCGGAGTCATGGAACTCATGAGTTCCATACCAACCTGAAAAATATTGTGAACTGCTGTCTTGAAACAAGACAAAAAGAAGTGCAGTTATACAGAAACAAAAATATGGGAGCAAAACATTCTGTGGATATTATGATTCTGCTGTTCAAGTGAATAATTGTGCGCTGTATGGCAATGCATCACCTTACCTCTTGGGAGGCTAGAAATCTGAAATTAGTTTTTAAGGATTAAATTCACATATTTCACATGAGCTGTGCTTCCTCTAGCTGTTCCTTGTTTTATCCAGTCTGTCAGCCCTGCATGTGTGTCTTAGCTTGCTTCCTCTGGCTTCTTCAAAGCCCACAATGTCATGACTTATGGCACTTCGGCCCAACTCTTGCTCCCTGGTCTTTGTCTTTCACTTTTGAGTACAATTACATTGGACCATTTGGAAGCATTTTAGAATTCACAATCCTATTCCATCTTCAGAGACACTTGAGTCACAGAAGACAACATGGCCAGGGGTAAGAAGATGGAGAGGATGGCATTCCAGTACATTCCCACACTCTAGTGAAAAGTGGAAGTCAGCAGATATTTAGGCATAAGTGATATTTCCGTAGGACTAGCCCTATGTATCCTTATTTCGTCATTCAAACAAGGAGGGATGTGAACTGAAATAGCTACTATTCACTGAGAATCAGTGGTAGCATGCATGGGTGATTGTAAAATAGTAATCAGTGACCAGGTACTTGACACCCTTGAATGGCAAGGTAAAGCATAAGGTGCTCACAGCAGATACTCAGTAAATAAAATTGACTGACCGTGAAAATGATGAAGAGAAAAGCTTCCCCCAAAGTTTAACTGATAACACCCTCTCTGTTCTTAGGGCAATATTTAAATAGAGCCCCCTCCCAAATTTGTCTTATGTAGTACTGGAGAAAAGATGGGCATTTAGTTGCTCAAGGACATTCCTAGACATTTACATGATCCAAAAATGCATTCGATTAAAAAATCAATTGCTTTTGCATGAGTCAAAGGGTCCTAGTTGAGGTTGGTGTATGGTAACGCATCTCGGGACCTTAGGAACTGTGGTGTTACACTTGTACTCACGTTCCCAAAATATAAACTGACGGTTAACCCAAAAGATAAGACATGGATGCTTAGCAGCACAACAAGATGTCTTTCTAAGATCTCAGACCCCTAGCTACCCCCTCTCTTTCTGTGCGTGTGCATGTCTTTCTTTGTCTCTATCTCTCTCTGTCTTTCTTCCACCCTCCACCCCCTTCTCTCCTTTCTCAAATTAGGTCATGTTCCACCCCCACCCCGGCCAGAGCTTTTTCTGGAACAGTCTTGGTAAAGCATACTGTGTCTTGCAGCCTCTCTCCCCCTTGTAACTAAGAGCTCCAGAGAATCTGGAATTTAAACTTTTTATCATTGCCTTCTGACCTCTACCTACTGGGTAGGCCAAGGTAGAGCTTGTCTTGAAATCATTCAAGAATCAGATGCTCTCTCTGTCACGTGCAATTGAAGACATCCTCTCCCTTCAAGACACAATTATGCTCTCTTGGTATGAAGGTATACCTCTCCTGAGACTCTGGTAGTGGAAGAATGGAAGAGTTCATATCTACCTCAGAACTTCTGTCCTGACCATCATATCAGTTGTCATTCCTAGTGAAGTTCTTTCTTGCGCGTGGATGTTTGCTTCTCCCATCTTAGGCTGTAATCCATAATTCTAACTAGTCCACACCCTACTCTTTCTAACACCTAGGATTTAAAGAAAACAAAAAAATAAAACAAAACAAAACAAAAAAACATTCCTTTACCTCTCCAAGCAGCTACACTGGCCTTCTCTAAGTTGGTGCTGTAGCCACTGAAGTAGCAAGAAAAATTATTGGTTTTAGGGATTCTTTGAGCAAGAGTCTCTTTTCACTCGGACTCCATGCCCCTGGAGAGTGGTAGAGAGGCCTTATCAATCACGCTCAAGAAAGCATAAAGGACACACGAGCAGGGTTGTGATTTCTCTGAAAATCCCCTCTTCTCTTTTGGGTTAGCAGATTTGCTTTCTCCAGAGTCACCCACATCATCTGTGACTCATAGTAGTGGCATCCTTTTATTTTGTCTCGGCTCTAGCTGAACAGTCTGGCAGAGTACAAAGAAGGGAATACTGGGCTAGAATTCTTCAGGTTGGGCCTATTCTTGGGTCACTATTTAAAAATCTATGACTAAATTGGACATGAGTTCCATTTTTCAAGTAAACAGTCTCAATTTAATTGCACAATATATCACAAAATGTCAACTGAGTTCTTCCTGTGTTTTTGGCTCCTTACAAGGTGTGCTGAGTATTCTAATGCAAAAGAGAATAAACAAAGCTGTTCCTGTACTTTCTGAATTTATTCCTTAATGGGAGAGAAGACTTCATAAAATTAAGCAAATGAATTAAGTAATCGTCTCCACCATGACGGCTGACTCGTGAATCAAGAGAAGGCACGACTTGAAATACATTAATATCAGTAGAGCCCCATAACAATGCTATGAAGAACAGGTGATTTCTGTCTTATGTCAACTCAGTCTAAGATCATAGGTTTCCTCCACATTGGAGTCAGGCTTCTGTTTCAAATGCTCACCAAAAGCGCAGAGGGCCCAGGGAACCTGCAGTCAATTAGATTGGACACTCCCTGAAAAAGTCAGGAAACCATGGCACCAAATCATGGCAACTGGTTCTCTAACCAGACTGCATGTTGCATCTCATCACCATGATAATGAGATACAGCCCTGGCTAACCTCTCCCTGGACCTCCCTGATCTTCCATCCCCAGGGGAGCTCCTTGATGATCATTTATGAAAATCAGCAGTAAGCACCAGTGGCCTTTGGAGCCTCTCAGAGAGTGCTTAATGCAGTAATTGTTTACTCTGATTCATAATGAGCAAGAGAGACACAGTGATGCAAATTTATTTTCCTGAAGGTATTCCAGAACAGAAGGCACCTTGAAGGGCAGGACTCATTTTTCTCCCACTGAGAATTACCCTATCATAAGTTTTGCAGCTGAACCCCACGGGTTCCCCTGAAAGCATAGATTGCCTTAGATTTACATAAAGTGAAATTGCTGAGATAAAGTATTCTCGTGTGAGGGATTAGTTATCAATTTCTTACCTCCAAATTGGGAGAAACCATGACCATGGAACCAAGAATAATACAAATGGGGTAGCTCATTCATTCAGATAAACAACAGTTTTGTTTCTCTGCCTTTTAAGAGGCACCAGACAGTAGCTAATGCCTACTTGACTCAGAGTGGCCATTTTGAAACAGCTAAGAAGAAAAAAATAAACACCAACCAGATGTAATCTACCGCAAAATAAATAAGCCTAAAACATTTATACAACATGTCTGTGTTGTATACAGTAGAATTTCTGAGATATGTGAGTTTCCCTGTGTTTAGAAAAGGATTCTTTCTATCAATTGGTCTTTTGTGACTGCTGTGGGGGCAAGGAGTATGTGGCTTGGGAATGAGGGCCTTGTAAATTGGCCCTTACCAGCTGCTTTGTCTTGTCTTCTAAATTGCTTGAAAAATCTATTAAGATATATGATCCACATAAAGTAGGAGCAGAGGGTTTCTGTGTGGTAGGCCCTAGGGATTAGATTTTACTTTATCACCCATTAGCAAAGAAGGGATTTCATCAGTAGGCTTCCCCTTCTCTCACCCCTGAGAACTATGAAAATCCCAAAGATTAGCCTCTCTAGGATATAAGCAGAGTTGTAAATACCCAGATAGCTATTTGTTAGATAGACATGCCAGCAACTGTGGGATGCCCTAGGATGGCTGAGGTATAAGTCCTGATGTAGGGACGGGAGAGAACTGACTACTGAAACAGACCTGTAAGATGTTGGATAGGAACTGAGCTTCATTATGTTTACTGAATAATTTGAAAAGATTATTCATTTTTGTTTTATGTGTACGAGTATTTTGCCTGGATACAATTCAGTGCACCATGTATACACAGTGCTCAAGGGGGCTAAAACAGGCAAAAGATCCTCTAGAACTGGAGTTGCAAAAGGTTGTTAGGCTCCTGACCCTCTGACTTTTTTTAATTTTTAACATTTTTTAGTATATTATTTTCCTTAGAATTGTATTACGATCATGCAGTGGTTCACTTTTATTGTCAAGCTGGCTGGATTTATCACCAGTACAACATATTGCAGGGTGTTTCTGCAAGGATATTTCTATACCAGTTATGCTGAAGAGGCAGAAACATCCACCTTGAATGTGGGCGAGAGCATTTTGTTGCTTGTACTTCTGCATTAAGTTCCAGTTTCTTTCTCTACTTCCTGACTACAGAAGCCATGCGACCAGTTGCCCCATGTTCCCGCCACTGTGCCTTCTCTATTGTAATGAGATGTGTCCTATTTCAAACCATGAGCCCAAATAAACCTTTCCTTGGTTGCTTTTCATACACGTTTTATCACATAAATAGAGGTAAGCCTGCCTATTTTCTGTCCATCTGTCTGTTGGTCTGTCTCCTACTTGCTAAAAGTATTCTTTCCAGAGGCATCTTTGACCACTTTCTTGCTTGCTGGGATCTGAGTTGCATCATGATTACAGCATTGTAACTGAGTATCCAACTTTTTATATACAAAAAGAGAAACACAGCACTATCGGCCTGGACAAGGGGACCAGAAACTAGGTAGAACAAATGTAATAGCTGATAAATGTAACTGCTTAGGCCAAAGGTACTAACTGCTGGGCAGCTGATGTATTGGTGCTAAGACCATGATTTGTGTGGCTTGCAATGTCTATTAGGACTCTTGAGTAAACTTCTAACAGAGAGAATCTGTCACACTCCACCAAAAACAGCTGCCTTTTAGGTGTTCTTAACTGTAGACTTCATTGTTGCCAATGAGAGGACATCCTCCTGCCTCATTCCTTTGTGCTATACACTAGCTCTAGTGAGTGAACACTTGCTTGTGATCCTGTCATGTGCCAACCACCTTATTCTCTCTTTTTCTCTTTGGTTATTGTCTGAAGTACAGGTATCTCAGCAAGCATTTCGCTCTATTGGTAGATCTCAATATTACTCAGCCCCTCCCTACTGCTGGACTTATTCATCCCCAGTGTCCCAGTTTGTTGCACAGTTTGGCTTCATTTATTTTCCCAAGTAAGTCATGGGGATTTCAAAAATGAGTTTATGTAACTTGTTAGATGGCTCAAGCTCCCAGGGAATGTGCACAACCCAAGCCAAACACATTGAATCTTTCCTGTGTGTATGTATAGCTGTGATCTCACTTCTTAGAGTCAGCACAGGGCTTCTTGCTTCAGCTATATGGTATTGTACAGGAATTATCCGAACGCAATACACACTCGCTCCCTCCACCTCATCTCCTAAGATTGGCAGCCCCATCTCTGCAGCCTGCATGTATTAGCAAAGAAATGATTGCCTTCCGTTTATCTGTGACTGGGTTTTGCTTAAAGAGAGGGGCTTCCTGCCAAAATGAGATGCATGCTTAATGAACTCAAATGCTCAGAAGCCCAGGCCTCCCAGAAATCCTCCATGTCAGCCTGCAGCTAATGGGAAAATAGAGAAGAATCCAGAAGGTATATGGAGAATGAGTCACATCCTTGACATTAGTTTTCTGTGTGGGTAATTCCCCTGAAAGGTCTGCAATATCTTATATTATTTTCTAAAAACTATTTGAGGTAGGAACCTGATACTATCATTTTTTTTCTAATAGGTTACTGTCTTTTTGGAGAGAAAGTGTGTGTGTCTCTCTCTCTCTCTCTCTCTCTCTCTCTCTCTCTGAGAGAGAGAGAACATGAGTGTGTATAGAATGTGTGTTGAGTAATATTAAATTCACCTTTAGTTTTGAGGCCATTCTGTTTCAGAAAATGGGTGCTAAAACCTTGTGACTTCAATGTTGGACCGAAGGTATGCTCAGAACACAGAGTTGTGTCTCCCTCAAAACAGGAAATTGCACAAGTTGAAGAAATGATGACTGTGGAGATTTCCAGGCTCACTCAGTTCTTTCAATTCCGTAGAAGATTGGATGGCAGGAGGGAAATGAGTCCCGAGGATCCAGTGATTTCAGGCTAGGTAGTGTGGGGCAGGTTTTTTGTTTTTTTTTGTTTTTGTTTTTGTTGTTCAGAAATACAGAGTGATGGTTTGCAAAACATGGTAGTTGCTACACAGGAGCGTCTAAGGGATGAGAGACTGTACAGTTATGAACTTGAGTTAACAATGCCAGAGCAGCCACCTGCCCCCCATTAACTCATTGATTTACAAGTAGCAGGCTGCACCTCATCTCACTGGCAATGAAGTCACAATAATGTGGTCCCTGACCTCACCAGCATACCCCATAAGTCCCTGCTCCCCAGTACATCAAGCTGCACACTCGGATGAAAATTGCTGTTCTGAAGCATGGATTTCCCAGAGAGTCCCTGGGGAACAGAGGGAGTTAATGCTGTTTTCCAATCTGCCTAATTTGCTCCAAGAGGGTGTTTGTGTCCTGTGGGGGTGTAGGAGTGTTTGAGTGCCTGGAGAGAAGGGAGTGTTAGTGTGTATGGGGGTGGGCTGGGGGGATTAGAGAAAATCCAGAAATGACAACAGCCCTCTTTCCAAAGTGTCAGTACAATCATGTGCATATAGCTCTGTTCTTAGCCTACAGTGACATTCCAGCACTCTTTCAAGATAAAACGTGAGATGCATTCTTTTGTGGTTCATTTGTTTCTCCGCTTCCCAGTTGTCTGTGCAGGATAACAGAGCCAGTATGGAAGGGAAACAAGACAGGGTTTTAGTGTTGCAACCTTCTTTATGTCCCTCTGTCAGTCACTTCCTAGCCCTGTAGCTGTTAAGAAAGTTGGAAGAATTAGACGACCAAATCTTTAGGGGCCTTCCTTTCATGATTTTGTGGTGTAAATGCTTTCATCTGTCCACTCTTAGCTTGTTTGAATTGCAAACTGCTATTTTAATACGAATAGCTTCTTTTTCCTTCATTACTCAGGATACTATCTAAAATGAATTTATGCATTTCCTCTTAATAGAATACTTAACAACAAATGAAGCTGGAGGGGCTGCTGGGTCTCGTTATTTATAGATAATACGGCGTAATTGCCCTAACCTTTAACCACTGCCAGTCGCGAACCACGTGAAGGGCTTGGACATTACAGAAGCAGTCAGCCATGACCTTCTAACCCTTTACTCCTCCCACTGTGCCCTGGTGAGTGACTCTGGTGTCTATCAGAAGTCCTTGGAGCTTAACTATATCACAGCAGGGAGGTGGGATCTTGAATGCCTCGCTTAAATGGCTGCACACAGAGGCTCTGAAAACCATGAAATTCCTCCCAGGGTTCTAGCTCTGTGTGTGAGATCAGCAGGGAAAGTAGGAAGGCTTTTCCTTGGGTAAAAAAATATGTTTATATTGTCCCATTGCCTTCCTGAAGCAGGCAATGCTTTTAGAAATTTTCATTCTGAGCTTAGAATATAGTTCCTACAGTTGGTCTCATAGCTCACTTTAACATAGCAGCCACAAACAACATGCAAACTTTACATTTAAGTGAATTTAATTTGTATAAAATTCAAAATCTCATTCCTTAGTCACTCTAGTCACATTGAAGGACTCAGTAGTTACACATGGCTCGAGGCTGCTGAGTCGACTGTTTAATGTACAGTACAGACACATAATATTACAGGTAGAAACATCTGCTAGACCATTCTGAGAGATAATAGGCTTTGTTTATTTTTGTATTTTGCTACAGGGTCTCCCTCTATATTCCATATTGGTTTGTATCTCATTGTGTAGCCCTGGGTTCCCTGGAATTTACACCATTGTTCTTGCCAAGGCTCCTGAGTGCTGCCATTATAGGAGTGAGAAAACACACTGGGTAGAATGTTTAAACAATTAGGAGTCATTTGTTTTTGTTTCAATTTTCCTAATTCATCCATCAAGCCATTCACTCAAAAGACATTAACTTGAAGGCAATGTAGAAAATAAGTTACAAACTGAATGGTTATTATAGGTCAGCTATCATTCAAAGAATTTTCCATATTGTGATTGATTCCTCTAAAATAGGTGCATTAAACTAGTTCACAAAACCAAAAACATGCTAAGAATTTCATACCTGATCAGGGCAGAGATGGAATTTCAGATTCCTAAGGTTATGGTACTCTGTGGTAAAAATGGCTTCTGGAATGTTCTTACAAAAATTAAGTTTATGGATTAAATCATTATCATGAGAGATAATTGTTTAGATAAGGATAAACCCTCTTATTAGAGTGGTCATCCCTGAAACAATATGCACACAAACAGCAAAAACAGACCCAGCAGTTTGTATTCTTATATAGTTGTATATACACATGCTGCACACATATACATATGCATATAAGAATAATAGTCAAAGAAAAAGAGGCTATCAACTTAAGGGGCCCACATGGAAAGGGTTTAGGGGCCTGGGAGGGACTGGAGGGAGGAAAAGGAGCTGACAAAGTAACGTAATTCTACTTCAATTACAAACATGTTTTTAAAAAGGTAGTGTTTATATATATTTGGGAAGATATATCTTGGTTTTAACAAGAACCTGCAGTTTTAAAGACTTTCCCCTCATAGGCCAGTTTAGATAGATAATGAGAAGAAATGGAAGAAAAGAAGTAGATGGATTACATAAATAGCTTGAAGCTTTGCATGTTAGAATTTGTATTTACAGTCGCTTTGTTTTGAGCAAGAATAGCCTTTTGTCTTCTGTGTAGCTTGGTTGGTCCCAGGATTTGCAGGTGAAAATAAGTGTGAGCTATTTGATATGCAGTGTGTTTCTTCCCTGTGAAACAATCCAGCTGCAAAGGAAAGAACTGAATTTCCGGCTTTCTATGCTTTATCCCTTGGCAACCTACTGCAGTGATATTACAAACACTGAGACTGTTAGGCTAATGAAAGTAAATACTGGCAAAGCTGTGAAGGATGTGGTGAAATATTCACTCACTCGTACAGGAATAATATACCGAGTACCCACTATGTGCTAGGTGTTGTGCTATGTACAGTCCTGGGAAAAGGTAGAGTCCCGCTCTCCAGAAGAAAATGATTGGATACGGACTGGTACACAATGAACTTTAAAATAATCAGTAGGGTTGGATGTTTAACAACTAACTCTTCAGGAAGAACAGAGCCAGAATCATATCATTTGCACTTACTGTGCTGTGAATCAATATTCCTACCAGAGCTGATGTCACGTTACCAACATGATCTCAATGCCTGTAGAGCTCTGATGTTACCAGCTATTATAATAAGTATTAGCCGGCTCAATCCAGCATATCATAAATTGGATTATACCAGCAGTTCTCAACCTGTGGGTTATGACCCCTCTGAGGGGGAGGGTCAAATGAGCCTTACACAGGGGTCACCTAAGACCATCAGCAAACACAGATATCTTCATTATGATTCATAACAGTAGCAAAATTACAGTTATGAAGTAGCAATGAAAATAATTTTATGGTTGGGAGTGACCTCAATATGAGGAACTTTATTAAAGGGTTACAGAATTAGGAAGGTTGAGAACCACTGTATGCTGTAGTATCATGAACCTATTGTATTAGCATGCATACATACAAATATATATATATATATAATAAAATAGAAGAAGCAATATCATTTTAAATTATATAGTGCTATATCTTATGATAACATAGCATATAGGTTAAGAGTTTATATTTGTGGATCAGAATAGGATAACTGTAAGTGTTAACATACCTACCTAGTAGCTACGTCAGTAGTAGTGTCTCTATCCTCCTATACGTGTTTATATATCTACTTGGTGGAAACATCCATCACCTAGGGTTCTTGAAGGATGAACAGTGAAGTGCTTGTGTCAGTTTCCCAATGCATAGTAGGAGCCTAATACATAGTAGGTGCTCTATGCATGTTTACTGAATTCATGAGTAAGTAGAGGGCAAGTAACAATAATACTTCAATACTTCAATCTAAAACTGATGGCCATAAGGCCCTAAAGAAGGAAAAACTTAAATCTACTGTACATTAGTAAAGCTTTGAAAGATGGAAAAGATTTCAATTGTGCCTAGAATTTCATCAGGAGTTGTCTAAGACGAGCAAATAGAGGCTGTCTCTGGGCGGGGGCACTCGTGGTCTTATGGCTGATAATGGTTCTTTTAGGGATAGTTTGTTCTTAGTCTGCTACACTTACTTCTTTTCTTAAAATCACCTGGCAGCATGCACGAGCCATTCTCTCCTGTGAATCCATGAAGGTCCCCTTGTAGAAGATGGCCGAGTTCTGACAATCTTTCCCAAAGCCTTGGTGTAGTCTTTTGGACTTCATGTAGACATTCTTTTATCAAGTCTTTGCTTATTAAAGCTATGGAAGCTGGAGTAAGAGATGTATTAATGATGGGGTTTACTGTCTGTTGTGTTTTACTGAGATTCCATTTTAGCAGCAGAAATGCTGAATGCCTGCTGGTGAAATGCAATTTCTTGAGTATCACATATTAAAGGACATCATATTTCATCTCTCCATGCTTGAGGTTTATCCAAACAAAGGAAATGGGTTGTTACCAAGGAAAGCATAACTCAAAATTCCAATTATAACTGTTAAACCACATGTGAAATTACTTTTAATAATTAAAAATGGCTCTTGCCACTCTGCAATCCTGGCTCAATATTAAATCTGCTGCCATTTTAAGGAGAGCTAATAATCTCCAGTAAATCCCGATGACCTTAATTGTCTTCACAGCCACCCTTCAGTGACCTTTATTGCCTAGATGGTTAAAAATCTAAAATAACTGGTACAAATACATCTGCCCTGCAAGGGCATTGTGTGCATTTCTACTATGTGTCTATTGTTTCCAAAGCACCTTTCCTCAGACCAGTTGAGCTTGCTTTTAGGAAAAATTTTTTATTATAGGTACATTTTAAAGTTCACATTTTCAAGAGCAGAGGAAAGGAAATGCCAATAAGAAAATATTCATGTGGGAGAAGAAGTTGAAGAAGAAAATAAGAACTGCCTGTAAAGGAGCAGAAGGGCATGAGAGGGTTAGTAATTATAAAGTCCAGTGCTAAAACACAATTGTAGCACTCAAGCACGAAGAAGCAGAAGAGAGTAGCACCTCAGAAGCAAGAAATGAGTGTAAGTGTTTGCATCATGGGTGATATTTCCCTTCACTAGAGATAGTGAGGTTTAAAGAACTTGTACCATCAAGGATCGAGTAGTGTCAACTGCTTACCTACATACAGGGTCAGATTTTTTTTTTTTGAGATAAGGTTTTTCTGTGGCTTTGCAGCTTGTCTTGAAACTGGACTAGCTCTGATAGACCAGGCTAGCCTCGAACTCACAGAGATCTACCTGCCTCTGCTTCTCAAGTGCTGGGATTTAAGGCATGTGCTACTGTACCTGGCTTCAGGGTTGGATTTTATAACTGAATCTGGAAATCTCAGATCCAAATACGTAGATGATCTCTTGGGCTTGCACAAGCAGTGTGGGCATTATGAATGTTAATGTTTCTTCTTTTTAAAAAATGGATTTGACTTTCATATTATTGTGGTTCAAATTTCCACTGAATTATGATCCATTGTTCTTGGTAAAATCTGTTTTTGCATTAATTCATTCAGTCAGTCAGTCAGTCATTACATGCATTCAACATGTTTTCAGCCCCCCAAATTGCCTGCTGATCCTTGTTTACTGCTAATCCCAAGTTTACTCTTCTAGGGGTGGTCTGTGTATTCAGTGGGATGCTATGAAAATTTCAGCATATGACATCAGGGTGAGTCCATAACCCTACATAGTTTGGTGGGCTTGCGTGGGTAAAGCCAACAGTCTTCTGACAGATGCACTCAAGTACTCCATGGGGAAAGCCCTGAAACAACAAATGACAGGGGATACACCTTGGAAATTGAACATGTAAGTACTTCTGGGGTATCAAGAACTATAATTCTGACTGATAACTAACTGATTACAGTATTATAAGAAACCCCAAGCTAGAAGCATATACACAGATTTCTTATGGTTCTTGTTACCTGTAATTTGTACATGATTCTAAATGTCTATGTGGTATGCGATGCTAGATTTTGGAGTCATTTTCTATAGGGAAGGATACTAATTCAGCCACACTATGCTAACTGTTGGCTTTTGTTCTTAAAACAGAGCCGCTTAGATAGCAGGTCATTAGCATTTGTTGGCTGTATTAATGAGTAGCAGAGGGATTGATGATAACTCCTTCATTTCCTGTAATTGCATTTAAATGAAGAATAATGATAACGTCACTGAGAGATGTAAGATATAGCTACTCTTAATATTAGGTTTATTTTGTTAAAGATAGCTCTGATGAAATCAATATCAAGTACTTGATTCCTTGGTTTGGTCCATGGTTGCTCTTTTATTGAATGTTAGATTGCTTTGTCCTAACAGAGAAAATAGCCAGAAAGGACTTTAATTTTGTTTCTCCTATTCCCTCCTCACTTAAAGATCTTTGACTTCTATTTGTCTTCAAATCTTCCCCTTTATCATTTCTCTAGGTTTGCTGTGATAACAGATTCATTTTGTCCCTCTTTCAAATTCTACCATGTTCCTTAAAAACAAACAAACATGCAAAACCCCTCAAACTGTGATTCATTGATATGATGTTAAGCAGACATTTCTTACGTACAACTGAATGTGTATCACTCGCTTTGAATCTAGTTATTCATAGCAAAACAAAGAGTTGCAGGCTGCCAGAGTGCTGAATGGAAAGCATGTCTGAGGAGTTGGGGAATGGTGCTGTAGCTGAAGGCTGCACAAAAGTCTCCCAAACGTTAGCAGTATCAATTGAGATTCCAATAGAAATCATAGGGTAACATATTGGGTCTGCTCGTGTGAGTACAGCTTCTTGTTAGTACGTTTTCCCTCTTTAAACATCCTGGACAATGCTTGAGACACTTGTTTTCCTGGCTACTATGAGCTCATTTTTATGAAGAGTAATAAGACATTTTCATTGTTATCAGGATGCTTTTCACGGGCAGCAAGCCTTGCTGCAAATGTGTTTCATGTGAGGAACATTTGCTTTATTCTGCAGCCACAGAGGAGCTTCCGTTGCCAATTTACAGTGGAGAGACACTTTGAAAAGTGTGAGTCATTTTGTTTTAATGACATTTTATACTTGTGATTCTCGTTTTTGTAGAGAAAATGGGGTGTCATTAAGATCAGAGACATTTTGATTTCTTATAATATCAAATTTCAAATGGAGAATGTGTAAGCCTCAATAGTTTTTAAGGATGAATTCACATTTCAAAACAAAACAGAACTGGGAAAACAGTAGGTATGGAGGGGGGGTTAACTGTTTATTTTTTACCATTAAGAGGAAAGATACATTTGGCAGCCATGGACCTGTTTATCACCCAGTCTTGTATTATTAATGATCATTATATGACCAAGCAACACACATTAGCAATGGAAATAGAAATTTCAAATTATATAGCATCATTGGCACCACCTTACAAATAGTAAAGCAGAATGAGGCATTAGGGTTATTAATCATTTATGGGGCATCAATAAGAGATTAGCATTTTGCAATATGCAGTGATATTAAATTCTCAGTTGCAACAGATTCTTGATAGACATATTTTTGACATTTAAGGTTGGATACTTTTTCCTCATGAGGGGACTGTGCTATGTGCTGTTGAGTATATATGTAGCTGCATAATTAGTAGCTCTTGCCCTTGTACACCAGTACTGACAAACATCGCCAAATGTCCTCTGGGAGGAAAGCACAACTCGGAAGGCACAGCTCCAGAGTTGAAGCACGGTTCTAATTAGTCTTAATGAAAAAAAAAAACTGAGTCAGATATCAAGGGTGAAAGTTGAAAGATGAGAGAAGCAGAACAACCAGCCACCAAAGACATCTTACCTCTATCAATCTTCAGACCGAATTGGGGGTGATCCTGTTTCTATGAATCTTCAGACTAAATGGGCCACCACGATTCTGTCTCCACCTCCTTAGTGCTGGGATTAAAGGCATGAACCTCCTAAGTGTTGTGATCGAAGGCATGAGATCCCAAGTGCTGGGATCAAAGGTGCAAGCCACCACCACCCTGCACTGTTTTTCGTTTAGCCTGATTCAATCTCATGCAGAGCAGGGTAGCCTTGAACTCCTCCTGATCTTCCTGCTTCCTCCTCCCAAGTGCTGGGATTAAAGGTGTGTGCCACCATTGCCTAGCCTATATGGTTAACTAGTGGCTAGCTCTGCCATCTGATCTCCAGACAAATTTTATTTTTCAGAACACAAACAAAATATCACACACAACACAGAGTATCATATTTCTCTATTTAAAACAAGTCCATATAATGAGAAACCAACAGCACTGAAAAAGAGAGAAGTACAGGTTGTTAGGAGCTTTAAATGACAAGTGAATCACTTTCATTTTCTTTAAGTAGAACTCTCAGACATTGAGAGAAGTAAAAATTTGCTCCAAATTACACTGGATATGTATCATGACTCAAGTTCAGTGTTGTCTGGTAGGCTTGGTGTCTTTTCTTCCCACCAAAGATAATTCAGTCTCCACTATGGGTAGATGTGAATCTTGTTTTCTGGAAAGTACATGCAGTTTGCATCATTTTTTACTCAAGGAAATAACCTGTACTTCTGCATGGAAAGCGCATCAATCTCAAGCTGAGTAATGATTGGTTGCTTCAGGCTTGGTAGGTAGCATGAATCTACACATCTGAGTGTTTCTTGTGTCCAAAGACAGGGCCAATGATGTATGCTTAAAGACTAAAACTTTAAAGTACACATTCTATGTCAATGCGCAGAAGCCAATTTTATGGCTTATGTTCAAATTTGGCACAAATTATCCACTAGCCTTGTGACTTTGACTAAGTAATTCTTCCAAGTAATTTTTTTAGTATTGTGTTTTAACAGTTTTTTTTCATTTTCTTTATTATTATCAAAAATTTCCACCTCCTCCACTCCTCCCATTTTCTCCCCCTCCCCCCATTTTCCCTCTCTCTCCCTTTCAAGTCCAAAGAGAAGTCAGGGTTCCCTGCCCTGTGGGAAGTCCAAGGTCCTCCCCCCTCCATC
>LOEQ01005138.1:135053-149998 GCA_001685075.1 Bramus lutescens
TTCATTCTTCTTCAGGTTGACATCCAGTTATGCCACCACCATTTGTTAAAGATGTTTTCTTTCTTCCATTGTATAATTTTAGCTCCTTTGTCAAGACAAAAACCAAATTTTATTTCTTGTTTGTGTTAGGTCATCTCGTAGAAGTGAAGGACTATACTTTCTAACCTCTTGTCAACTATGAACCCATTAATGATAGCCTGGTCTACAAAATGGTAGCATAAGAATGGGAAGTCACTTCCATGTATCACACAGTTACAGAGATGTCACCTGTGTACATGCTTCCCATTATTTTTCTCTTTTTGGGTCAGAAGAAAGTATAATTGCAACACAGCCTTGGAATCCAAGTTTCCCATGATCCAGATGACTGTGGAAGAAAGTCCACATATGTACAAAGCCATGATTCTAGTGACTTTTTTCATAGCATGGATCTAGCAGATGAAGGTATCAAGATAGATAGGGTAAAATATCAAAGTAGATCCTTTTTGTTGATTGCAGTTAAATCGACATGTAGACGAAGGCTATAGGATCAGATGATGCATTCAACTTTGGGTTGCTTGTCTAAATAGTGCTAATTCTGAGCGTGACTCTACCAACCTTGCCCCTTAGCTGATCACACAGAGGAAGACTGTTGCATGAACTTGTTCACTTACACTTGATGTTGTGTAGCAAAAATTCAGCTTCTTCTGAGTTTAAAATATTTTATTATGAAATCTGATATGAAACAGCTAACATATTAATCCATTTGAAAAATTTAAAAGAGAAAGTTAGGAGATATGAAAAGGATCAGAGCAACTACCCAACAAGTAATGTGATCAGACTTGAACCCAATTCATATCGATTTCAATCCATGTATTTTCCTTTCTATTAACTTTCCATGTAACAGAAACAGGAGCCATGTTACAAATGGAAAGGACAAAAAACAAAAAACAAAAAAGAAAATAAAAGAAAGAAATGGAAAGGACAGAGACAGAGATTATGACTCAACCCATAACTGTGTAATTGGCCAGTACTCATGCTTGTGAAGAGACAGTGTGTTCAATCTCAGGAGATGTTACAAAAGAAGCATTATGGAAAGAAAACAGTAGATGGATGTCAAAGGCAGATGATTTAAGATTCTTTAAAACCTGAGATTCCATGATCCAGTGCACACTGGAAGCATTCAGATGGTGTTTATTACATAAACACTATGCACTCAGCAGCAATTTGGGAGCTCTGCAGTCTCCTTAACAAGGTATAATAGAGATGCTAAGGAGGTGAGCCAGAAAAAAAATGAATAAGAAATTTAACTAGTCAAGTTTCAGCAAATGTTCCATATGCAAAGGATTGTAAGATTAAGAATGACAAAGAACTTGACTGCAAACACAAAGGTGATTGTTCAAAGGAAGGAAGTTTCAGAGGAGTTACTCAACTGTAGCAACTATACTTCAGTGACAACAGAGTGAAAATGGAGCCCATCGCTATTTGATAGTAGTAATAATGGTATATGATAAAGGTTGCAACTGTTATATGATGAGGTTTTTTTGACTTGTTTGATGATAATATTGTAAGGATGCTCTCATAATATATTCTTGGTTGCCTTATAGAAAATGCATTTGCATCCCTAATTTAACTCCTAACAAATTGTAGTTTTCTGCATGTTTTTGTCCATCTAACCCTTAATAAAGAAGGCCATTTAAAGAGTATACAGGAATTGATGATAAAGAGAAAATGACATAAAAAGACAATAACAATGATGACTATTCCTGGAAGTATACATTCCAGTAGATAAAGTAATTATTCACTGACTGTGTGTAATTCTTTAGTATAAAAATGAACTTCAATTAGAAATGAAAAGAAAACTCGGAGTTATCACCAGAAAATGTCTTAAAAAGAACTGGGATTTTAAGGGAATTTGTGAAGAAGCAAATGCAGTGATCCAGGCAGAAGTTTCATTACAAGGAAAGGAAACAAGTAAGACCAAGGATTCAAGCCGCATCTCGAATTGGGTATTGAGGACCTGATGGCTGGAGCAGAAAGCAGCAGAGGAGTAGAAACAGCTGACCGCACCATGAAGGAAGTATATAGAGCTTGGTGGTCTAAAGAAGAACGTGTCATTTGGAGATGTCTTAGGGAGCTAATACAGAAGACTGATAGAGACAACTTTTAGGAGGCTGTTCTAGTCAGCAGTAGGTGTGGCACAGCAAGATCTTGGAGATTGGATCACAGTCCTGTTCTCCAAGTTTTACTTTCTATGCTTTCAGATATCCGTGGTCAACTACAGCCTAGATATCATTGGACAATTTCACAGGGAATTCGTAAGATGGTTTTGTTAGTTCAATTCGTTTCCTTTTTTGAGGTGAAGTCTTACTTTGTAGCACAGGCTGCTCTAAATCCCACCATACAGCCCAGGCAGGGTTTAGACTCACAGCAGTCTTCTTGCCTCGGGCACTCAGGACCTAGGAATACAGGAATGCATCATCAATCGTAACTGGCTTTAGAATATGTACAATTTAAATAATTTCCAGTATGATTTTTATAATTATTCAATTTATTATTGGTTATCATGAATACATAAGTGTATGCATATAGGAACAAACATAACCTATAGTAAATGGTGCAAGAGTTTCAGAGTCATACTTAATTTCCCCAATGTTAAGAGGAAATTGTAGCATTGCACTAATCAGGACATAATAATTTCATTCCGAATGATGGTTGATGAAACATAGTTTTAGATGAGAAGACTTGCTAATGGACTAAACATAAAGTGTGAGCAGAAGAAGAGTTAAGGAAGAAACATGATTCTGGAGCTGTGTTTGATAAGCAAATATGTTCTAAGAAAGGGAATCCTACAGGGCTAGAAAGTTGGTAGGGAAAGAGAGGAATCAGAAGACGCAATGAGTTGAATTTTGTGAACACTTGAGTCAACATTTGAGCTTTCATGTAGGAACAAGAAATAGACTTACCAATGAAGATTTGAAGGAGGAAGTTGTAGTGCAAAGCAAAAAAAAATTCAAGGACTTCAGCATAGGTCACTAGTATGGAAAATGTTCCTTCTGGCTAATTTCATCTGGGTGTGATTGAAAGTGAAGAGGGTCCAGATATGAGTCTTGACTCCAACATGGCAGAAATCAGAAGTAAAAAGGAACAAGCCTAACAAACTGAATACAGGGAGGAGGGAAATCAATAACCCATACTGTTCTATGAGCAACGTTATGGGGGGGGGACAGCAAAGGGTCAGAAAAGGCAGAGAGATGATAGAGTTGGCTCACTATTTGAAGATATAGTTAATCATGGCTGAAGAGTTCTAGTGGCAGTAAATAGATGCAGCTGGTCAAGTTGTAGCTCAAACCAGGAAGTAGAGAACAATGGATGCTTATGGCCAATGATCTAAGTTCAAGGAATAATGCCACCCACCATTAGTGTGGATCTTCCCGCTTTAATTAACCTAATCATCATACTCCCTGATGGATGCACATGGCATCTGTGGTAGGTTGAACATAATTGGCCCCCTTAATCTCATCGGGTATGACACTATTAAGAGGTGTGGCTTTATTGGAATGGGTATGGTCTTGTTGGAGGAAATATGTCACTGTGGGGGGTGGGTTTTAAAGTTTCCTTGTTCAGGATACTGCCTGGTGTCTCAATTGACTTCCTGTTGCTTGTAAGATGTAGAACTCTCAGCTACTCCTCTAGCACCATGTCTGCCTGCACATTTGCCATGCTGAAAACAGACTGAACCTCGGAAACTGTAAGGGAGCCACTCCAATTAAATGTTATCATTTATAAGAGTTGTTGTACTCATGGGGGCCTCTTCACAGCAATTAAAACCCTAAGACAGCATGGCCCCATATGCCTTTAAGCCCAGCATTCAAGATGTAGAGGCAGGTAGATTTGTATAAATTCAGTGGTCAGGCTACAACTAAGACCTTGTCTTGAGGGAAAAAAGATATTCGTTAATAAGCATGACCAAAGGCGAACCTAATATAAATAATTACTCACTGGTATGCCTAGAGTCCTGATTCCCAATCATATCAATTGACAGTTAACACATGCTACCACACTGGCCTATCTAAGGCACAGGATATAATGACAAGTAGGACCAAGAGTTGCTCATATTGATAGGACCAAAAAATGACAAAGAGTCTTTTAAAAAGAGACAAACTTCTCTGGAGCCTTCTTGACTCACATTATATCACTAAAGAATAGACTTCCTGTGAGCTGAATTGAGCTCTTTTGCTGTTAGCTTTACTTTTAATCTCCGCATCTGTGCACAAGAGAGCCTGTCAGATGATGTGTTTACCAATGGCATATTTTATTCAGTGGTAACAATGGTAGAAGAACATCAGAAAAAAGAAATATATATATANTATATATATATTCAATGCAATAAAAAGAAAAAAATTACTAGTGATAGCAGTCCTGTTGACCTGTGTGGTAAAAAAAAAAAAGAGTCAACTAGAAGAGCTGCCCTATGCACTATATTGCCATAGTCATTTCTTAAGGGTTCATTCTTGACAACTGCTTTATTAGTAAGCTATTGTGACATTTGTGATTCTTTTGACATTAAAATGTACCTAACCTTAATTATAAGAATGAAACCTGCTGGTTGTGGTGACATATAAAAAAAAAGTCAACATTCAGGTGGTAGAGACAGAAGTAGGCAGATCTCTATGAATTAGAGTCCAGTCTGGTCTACATGATGAGTTCCAGGTCAGCTAAAGGCTTCATGGTGGACTCTGTCTCAAACAAAAACTAAACAAAACAGAAATATAAAATCAGTAATAAAATCACTACATTTTGCATTCATTCTTTGCTCCTTTTAAACTCAGATAGAGAGGGGCCGTTTCAGGAAATCTGAACAGTCCTTAGGCTGATGGAGAAGGGAAATGTGAAATGTACTACCCTGTGCAGGAGTCTATGTCTGAAGTCTGAAATACTATCTTTGGGGTATAAAATATTGTTGACAGAGGTTTCTGTTCCACCCAGTCCCATGTTTGTTCAGTCCCAAAGAAACACAAAGAGGCCTACATTAATTATAATCTGGTTGGCCTATGAGCTCAGGCTTCTTATTAACTAACTCTTACATATAGCATTAACCCATAGTTCTTGTCTGTGTTAGCCATGTGGCTTGGTACGTTTCATCAGCAAGGCATTCTCCTCTTGCTTCCTCTGTGACCACTGCAGGCTGAACTTTTCCTCTTCCCAGAATTCTGTTCTAGTCACCCCCTCTATACTTCTTGCCTGGCTACTGGCCAAACAGCATTTTATTAAACCAGTTTAAGTAACAAATCTTTACAGAGTACAAGTCCATGGTCCCACAGCTAAATATGATCCTATAGGCTACAAAGAGGCCAGTATCTTTCTAGAGACTCCAAACTTGGGTTTCATGAACCTTTCCAGGCTTCCTCAGTTAACTGGAACTCAAAAACAGATCTCTAACAAACCATCCCATTATCTATCTGCATTTAGGTCTCAGCGGATCCTTACAGTTTTCTCCCTGGGAGCTGAATTCATGTTTTTAAAGTTCAGCTAACATGTTATCTTGAAAACTTTAATAAGTACAATGAAGTTTTTTACTGCTGTATAAAAAAAACAGAAGGAGTAGGGAAAGCATTGTATGTTTTCCAGTGTTTGGTATGGTATTTGATTGTAGCCTGGGGCAATCAATGTGTCTTTAAATAGAAACTCTGGGGACTCCTCATACAGCAAATTCAATCATTTGTTCACCTACTCATCACATTTCGGTTCTACATTTACAATGCACTGGGCTCATCTCAAGGAACTAAATAGACGCTTTAAATAATGGCCTACAATGTAAAAACCACAGTGGAAGGGAAACGGAAAGCAAGTACAGCTCATGAACTGATGATTTCCCAGGATCCTATCATATCACAATTACTGTATTACAAAGGTATAGATATTAACAGTGCATTAAAATAATAATGATAAAAAGCATGAGGTGGATAGTTTATTTTATTTATAGGGAATTTAACAGGCTTGTCTATTGCAATTATTATTTAGAAGCTAACAGAAATCCTGACCAAATTACTTTAGGCAAAACATTAGTAATAGAGCATAAAAGGATTTACTAAGTGTTAGATATTGTAGTATATACCTGTAATTCAAGGATTTGGGAAGCTGAAGCAAGGCTATGAGTTCAAAGCCAGCCTGATCTACTATGTGAGACTTTCTAAAGAAGGAAATTAAAGAAATAAAAACAAGAATATATTGTCTAGATGAATTATGACATACCAAAATGTGTTGGGGGCTGTGGACCCCAGATCCTGAATTTCCTGTAAGCAACTTACTATGCTTGCAGCTGCTCTGAGCAAGACAACTTGTTTGCTAATGTTTATTGCTGCTCTGAGCACAAGACTCTGAGGAGTTCCTGACGGCAGAGGAGTGGTTTCTGGTGGGTTTGGCGGGGGCGTGGCTATCAGTTAAGGATCCCTATATAAGCTGCCTTAGTAAACAATGAAGGGGGCATTCTTGGGGAATTCAAGAATAACCCATTTCTCTGTCTCTGTGTGTATGTGTGTGTTTCAATCCCCAGCCTCTTACCAGGCTCCCGTGAACGGTCCTGTAGTGCAGGCCATATGCTACAGGCACAGTATTGTAGCACACTAGCACAGGTGCTACAGGACAGTAGTCCACAGAGTAGCAGATTATTTTGAGCAGCAAACCATTTTTTCTAAGATACCCTCAACCATAAAAACAAAGATGTTCTTTCTTTTGTCGTTTTATAGTACCAATTTTAGCAAAATATAGTGCATGCAAATACAAACAGATGGAGAAAATAAAATAAGAAAATTTGGAGTGGGGTAAGCAATGATTAAAGTTTAATATTTTGTCTGGATTTCTGAAATAATTTTTTTCTGAGAAAAGAGTTGTGATAACAGCTGACACAAACCTATTTATTTTTTACATGTTTATTAAAGGCTAAAACTTCCCGTTGCCATATAAGTCCACATGCCAGTGGAAAGGTTCCAGGATGTTTGCATATGCTGTTGGTCCTTGGCTGGTCCATTCTTTAAAATGAAAAGATCAATGATTATTTTTCATTGATATTTCTATCATTTCTGTCTCTGAAAATTACCTCTTTGTAATACTGAAACATCTATTAAGTTTCTATGAAAAGATACCAATACGAGATTGATAAAAATTCTTATTTATTAAAAGTTTTTCTGTTCAAAGGAAAGTGACCTTAGGAAAGGAAACATTGTGTGAGAACTCATTTCTCAACTCTGGAATCCCAAATAAATCTACTGTAAACCCTTGCATCAGGTTTCATTTCCTGGAAGAATCCAGTCTGATATACCCCATGGAGCCTCCCTTTATATCGGAGAAAGGAAACAATCTCAGTATAGCAAGCAGACTCAGCGTATAGTCGCAGACATTTCTTCTAATGAAGAATTCAAAATTCAGAGGTAATTAGGGAAGACTTAATGAAGCAGATCATGCTTAAACAAGAACTTGTATATGGAAGAGGATGGTTTTATAAGGGGTAAAGGGATAGAAAAGCTCTTGGGAACCAAGTGTGGGAAGGGAAAGGACCAGTATGCAGTTGGAGAGATGTGAGGAATGCTTCATTTAGTTTACCCAGTTTTATTCAAACTGTTAAAAGAAGAAAGGATTGAACCATGAGCCAGCACATGGGATGGAGGCAATGCAAATCTATAATGATGCAAAAAACAAAACTGTGAACAAATGATTATCCTAGTTAGTTAGTTTTAATTGCCAACCTGAAACAACACAGAGTCTCCTGAGAAGGGTGTCTTAATTAAGGTATTACCCAGGACAGCCTAGACTGTGACCTATGTGTGAGAACTTGTCTTGGTCCTTAATTATTATGGGAGTGCTCAGTCCAGTGTGGGCAGCATCACCCCTGTGCAGGTGATCCTAAGCTGTATAAAACAATGGGTCATGGAAAAAGACAGGGAGCAAACCAACAAGCTGCTTTCTGCTGTGGCTCTTTATTCTGGATTCCTGCTTTAAGGTCTTGACCTGACTGCTCTCAAGAATGCAGTGTGACTTGGTAATATAAGATAAATAAACTCTTTCCTCTTTCCCAAGTTACTTTTGATCAGAATGTTTTATTGGAGCAATAGAAATCAGACTAGAACAGTAAAGAATGCTATAAAAATGCCACACACACACACAAAAAAAAAACAAAAAGTGGCCATGAGAGTAAATAGCAGTAGAGAGTATATTTTAAATAAAATAAACAAAAGGCATTCTGAAAATATGACATCTAGTACAAAAAAATTAAATAGAAAAATGAACTATAAAAACACCAAGAATCAAATCCTTCTAAAACCAGAGGACATTAGATTCAAAGGCTCTAGAAAGGGTTAAAATTATATACACAATGAGGAAGAAGAAAGTCAATCTAAGTGAAAACAAAGGGACAGAGTGTTCGTAGAACAGGACATGGAGAAAAGCTGGGGACAGCTGGGCTTTACAGGTCAACAGTGACATGTTTGTATTTTGCTTTCAGCCTATTGAGGAGACAGTGGGGGATGCTATGCTGAAGAATGGTGTGATGCAATAACGTTTTTTAAAAAAAAATTTTGGTTGCTGGTTTAATACTGAGAAACAGAAAAGGTTTAAAAAACTAAAGCAGATAGAAATTAGGAAAGTCAACGTTTGGGTGATATATCATGAAAACTTCATGCAGAAAATTAATGGTGACTGTGGTCAGGTGTGTATATTATAAAGACCCTCAAAATAGAGCCCTTGATAAAGTACATGTGGGGTAGAGGGTAAAGAAAGGCCAAAGTAACTATTACAATTTGACCATGTGAAATCTAAGTAACATAATCTTCTTGGTAGCTTATTAAGTATCGCTGTTATCATCATCTTAATTAGGTATAAGTGAAATAGTAATCATAGGGGAGAAACAAGTTTGTGGTCTCACTTTTAGGCTAATGTAAAAGTTACCTGGCTCCAGTCTTGTCATCTTAATCACTGTCCTATTCTGAAATACCTTTAAATATTAAGAGGCAGTACAGATGCTTGTATAAATGAGTGTGGCTCTCAAGAGAAGAATGGGTCAATGACATTAACCTATAATTATTGAGGCTAATACATGATTTTTAAAGCTGTGTAATGGGATGAAGTCTCTGAAGGCAAGGGCTGGGACACTGGTTCTATAAATGGTCAGATATTTCAAGTCCTGCGGGCTGGCATTGTCTCTGCCAAAGCTACTCAATCCTGCCATTGTAGTTTGAAGCAGCCAAAGATGGAAACGGATGAATGAGTTCGCCTGTGCTCTTCGACAGTTCTGTTTTACAAAGACGAGCGTTGGAGGAAGATTTGGCCTGTGCTGTTTATTTCTAGACATATTTCAGGGAGTTAAAGTAGACAAGGACACAAAGGGCACTCCAACTCCCCCATTGCTGAAAAAAGTGGGGGGAAGAGATTAGAAAGAAACAGGAAAGGAGAAGGGGGAAGAATGGTGTTCTAGTTTATGTCTTGTTGCTGTGGGCAAAAAAACAAAAATCAATTTAGGGAGGAAAAGTTTCATTTCGAGTTCCATCTACTCTTTGTTCCAGGTGTCACAATTCATTATCAAAGGGAAGTGAGGGACAAACTGAAGCAGAAACAGTGGAAGAATGCTGATGATTGGCTTACTCTACAGCTCATGCTCAGCTAACTTTACATATATATATANCCAGGCCCACTTGTCAAGGGAAGGTGTTACTTATGGTGGGCTGGTCCCAGCCACATAAATGGTCAGTTTAGATAAATCCCATACGGACATGCTATAGGCTAATCTGATCTTGGCAACTCCTCAATTTAGGTTACCTTTCCCCAGGAGGTTTTAGGTTGTATCAAACTGACAATAAAATCTAACTAGCTCAGGAGGTAAAATAATTAGGAGGAGAACCTGTAGATAGAAAGCCATGAGAAGAAACCTAAGAGAGAGAAAGCATGTGGGAAACCAAATACTCAGAGCAGGAGATGAGGAAAAGAACCAAGCCTTCTTAATGATCTTTGTTCTTAAAGACGAGCAAAGCATGCTGAATATAAGGGATCATTTGTGCAGTCATTTCAGAGTACAATATATGATAATACTGTGCTATTGTGGAATTAGCTTTTTTGAGGCACATACAAATATCACATAATTTTAAGTTCAGATAAAAAAAAATTGCCAACATCAGCATACTTACACAGACCTGAAAAGAAGTTAGGCGTACTCTTCTTATCCCACGATTGGAGAGGTGGGGACAGAAGTATTCCTGGGTTGATCTCAGCAGCAGCCATTGTAGTAGAATCTCTGAGCTCCAGGTTCTGGAGATCCTGCCTCAAAAACAAACTAACAAACAAATAAGTAAGGATTGAGGAAGACTGTGAGCATCTACTTCTGGCTTCCTTGTGGAGGCAAGACCATGTACCTCCCAATACAATGTCTTCTGCCTCACACATACACAGAACAAAATCAAAAACAATACTGAGTAATTGTAAATAAGTTAGTGATCTATTAAGAAATGTTGTCACCAATGATCTGACACACCCCCTGTATCAAATCCTTGTAGTCAAGCTTTTTTTGTTTTTGTCAAAACAGCTTCCTTTTTCATTTTGGTAATTTCCTCACTGCCCTAGTCATCCTGAACAAGTCAATGACATGTTTTAACATACGTTGCACATACAGCCAGCCTCTAACATTCTGCAAAAATCTTTGCTTTAGACTCAATCTCTTTAGTGCATCCTACATATGACAAAAGTAAACAACTTAGGACATAAACTAGCAAGAAACAGCAACAAGGTACTGTAGGGAATGGACAGGTGTCTCTAAGGAATCTGGGAAGAATGCATAAACTCCTCATTCTGTATTGGGAAGTACCCTATGTGGTTTACTATACTCCTTTAGCAATAACAAAGGCCTTTTGAGACAGACAAAATATTTAATATTCTCACCTCAGTTAAGAGGAAACTGAGGCTCAAGGCCTTTGAGAAGCTTACTCAAGGTTATAAAACTAGAAATGAGTGAAGCAAAAGTGTGAGAATAGACAGTCTGGGAGTCCTTCGTGTACAGGTTAGGCAAAAGCTCAGACTAAGGTATTAGAATCTTAGTAAGCACAGTCCTGGAAGACATCCTATTTGTGACACTGACCTGGAAGACATTCTACTTGTGACACAGACTTCTACTTATATAATCTAAGGGTTATATTCCTTGGAGGAGTTAACACCTCACTTGGGAGATCTTGGGAAAACAGAGATTATAAATGAGGACACACATTTCATAAGCACTGGAGGAGTGAAACTGTCAGGCCCTTGTGCAAATATGGAGTTAAATGTAGAAAGAAGATGAATCAAGATATACCAAGGATGATAGTTTAAGAAACTAGATGGATGGTGAGGTCACTAACTGAGACAGGGAATCCAAGAAGAAAAGGTGAAAGGGGAATAATATGGGTTTATATTTGCTTATATTAATCTGAGGTGCCTCAGCGTATGCATGCATAGGTATACAAATGTCAAGTTGAACATCAAACTCTGAGACCTAGACAAGAGGCCTCCACTAGGCTAAATTGCTGAGAGTCTCCAGTGTACAGATAGTAGTTAAAACCTGAGCACAATGAAATAGTTAATGTCAAGTTTCTGTGTATGAATATTACTTGTCAGTGTGCATACACTTTCTGGAACCCAATTATGTAAAGCCTTCCATGGTGCCTTCTCAGCTGAATATGAGAAAATTTATTACTAGATTCCAATATAATTCTATTGGTTTTAGTTTCTGAATGCGTCTCCAAAGACCTCAACAAGAAATAAGACACCTATTTGCCTGTAAAAATGTACAGAGAAGTAGAAATAAAATAAAAAATTAAAAAATACAGCATCCCCAAGCAAAATGTAAGGGATATCCATGCTCAACTTGAATTCTGGTGGATTTCTAGTACCCCAAAAGGATTCTTTCTTACTTCAATGCTTCACTTAGTCCTAACTCTGCATAGTAGGTCACATTGGGTTGCAAGTTCTAAAATTTTGTATGCAACATTGAGAGATTACATACAAATGCAAACTTAACAAATATTTCCAGCTCTGTGGAACTTTCCAAGTCCTAAGCAGTGAGGAGACATGCACCCAAGAGGAAGCCAACCTGTGCTTCTATAATACTCTTAATCATAGTTCAAGATAATTTTTGGATTAGGGTAAAAGCATAGCAATGTCCAAATCCCTTATTCTTATTTCTTTTCTTGGTCAACCTCAAAGCTAAGGGTTCTAGGCAGTTTTTTGTGGTGTTCAATGATTTAGATTCCTGTATACTCATGGGAACAGGGTTCCGCACTGTTGAGAGGATGCCAGAAGTCTTTTCCCAGAGCATCCAGCATGTCCTTGACTCACAGACAAGATGGTTCAGGCTGGTGAAAAAGATAAGAAGTACAATGATTGGTTTCTTACTTGGAGTTAACACTTAGTGAAAAACATTATATCCAGTGTCTAGAAGGGATGTTTGAAGATAAAAAAAAATATGGACCTTGGAAGCAATAGATGGTTTGAGAAACGATATAGTACTGATTTGCATGTAACTTAGATTAACCCATTTATCCATTTTGAAGTCTCAGAGAGTCTTTATTTTTTTAAAAAGAAGTTTCTTTTTGAGGCTACAGTTACGGATACCCAAGCCAAAAAGATGCGACTAAAAAAGAGAATTCCATACCAATCTCCCTCATGAACATTGATACAAAAACACTCAATAAAATACTGGCAAATCAAATCCAAGAACACATCAGAAAAGTCACCCACTGTGATCGAGTTGGCTTCATCCCAGAGATGCAGAGATGGTTCAACATGTCAATATCTGTCAACCTAATTTACCATATAAACAAACTGAAAAATAAGAACCACATGATCATCTAATTAGATGTTGAAAATTCTTTAATGAAATACAGCATCTCTTTATGATAAAGGTCTTGGAGAGAGCAGGGATACAAGCAACATACCTAAATATAATAAAGACAATATACAGCAAGCCAACAGCCAACTTCAAACTAAATGGAGAGAAACTCACCGCAGTCCCACTGAATCAGGAACAGGACAAGGCTGGCCACTCTCTCCATGTCTATTCAATATAGTTCTTGAGGTCCTAGCAAGAGCAATAAGACAAGAAAATCTCTAGTTTCCCTATGTTTAACCTTTTCTTCTTCGGTTTGAGAGTCTATTTGCTGATGATATGATAGTTTACATAAGTGACCTCAAAAATTCTACCAAGGAACTTCTACAACTCATAAACACCTTCAGTAATAAAGCATGATACAAGATTAATTAAAAAATTAGTATCCCTCCTTTACACAGATGATAAATAGGCTGAGAAAGAATTCAGAGAAACACTCCCTTCATAATAACCACAAATAGTACAAAATTTCTTGTAGTAACTCTAGCCAAACAAGTGGAAGACCTGTATGACAAGAACATTAAATCTTTGAAGAAAGAAATTGAAGAAGACACCAGAAAATGGAAATATGTTCCATGTTCTTGGGTAGGTAGAATTAGCATAGAAAAGATGACAATCTAACCAAAATTCCAGCAAAATTCTTCACAGACCTTGAAAGAACAGCACTTGACTACATATGGAAAAGCAAAAATCCAGAATAGCCAAGCAATCCTATACAATAAAGGAACATCTGGAGGCATCACAATCCCTGACCTCAAACTCTACTACAGAGCTATAGTAGTGAAAACAGCCTGGTACTGGTATAGAAACAGACAAGAATACCAATGAAACTGAATCAAAGACCTGAATATTAATCCACACACCTTCAAACACCTGATTTTTGAAAAAGAAGCAAAAAATATCAAATGGAAAAAGCATATTCAACAGATAGTGCTGACATAACTGGATATCAACTTGTAGAAGAATGAAAATAGATCCATATCTAACCAAACTCAAGTCCAAATAGATCAAAGACCTCAACATAAAGCCAACCACATTGAACCTCATAGAAGAGAAAGTGGGAAGTACACTTGAACACATTGTCACAGGAGACCACTTCTTAAATATAACCCCAGCAGCACAGACATTGAGAGAAACAATTAATATGTTGAACCTCCTAAAACTGAAAAGCTTCTGTAAAGCAAATGATATGGTCAACAAGATAAAACAGCAGCTTACAGAATGGGAAAAGATCTTCACCAACCCCACATCAGACAAAGGTCTGATCTCCAAAATATACGAATAACTCAAAAAACTGGTCCATCAAAAGAACAAATAACCCAATAAAAATGGGGTACAGACCTAAACAGAGAACTTTCAACAAAGGAATCTAACATGACTGAGAGACATACTTAGTCACTAGAGAAATGCAAATCAAAACATCTCTGAGATTCCATCTCATCTGTAAGAATGGTCAAGATCAAAAACACTTATGACAACTTATGCTGGAAAGGATATGGGGTAAAGGGAACACTCCTGCATTGCTGGTGGTAGTGCAAACTGGTACAGCCCCTCTGGATAGCAGTATGGTGATTTCTCAGAAAATTAGGAAACAACCTTCCTCAAGACCCAGCAATACCACTTTTTGGTATATACCCAAATGATGCTCGATTGTACCACAAGGACACATGCTCAACTATGTTCATAGAAGCATTGTTTGTCATTGCCATTACATGGGAACAACTTAAATGCCCCTCAACCAAAGACTGGACAAGGAAAATGTGGTACATTTGCGCAACGGAGAACTACACAACAGGAAAAAATAGTGACATCTTGAAAATTTCAGGCAAATGGATACATCTAGAAAACATAATATTTAGTGAGGTAACCCAGATCCAGAAAGACAAATACCATATGTACTCACTCATAAGTGGCTTTTAGACATAAAGCAAAGAAAATCAGCCTACAAATCACAATCCCAGAGAACCTAGACAACAATGAGGACCTTAAGAAAGACATACATGGATCTAATCTGCATGGGAAGTAGAAAAAGACAAGATCTTTTGAGTAAACTGAGAGCATGGGGACC